>JAMKCH010046448.1:0-20053 GCA_023653785.1 Ophioderma brevispina
AAAAATTACTGTGCATCTGGGCAATTTCAAAAACTGGCACCTCATTATTGTCCAGCACTGTCTGACTGTCAAGGCAGAATTAAGGCGGCAAACCATGAGTTACTTAAATTAAACTATTTTCTCCATGGTGGCAAACATGGTATGGAACCTTCTTCATTCTGCGAATTTGAACCGGCAAACCAAAGCAATGTGGTGAGGCATTGGGACTCAGGCTACTCCACTGTGTGGAAATCACATTTTGGTAAGCCCACTAAATTATCTTTTTGGGGTAATTCAGTGACAAATTATCTTAATTCATATTTCTTTTCATGTTTAAACATACTCTTTCACTTAAGTTGACTTAAAATCATTTATTGAAAGATTTAAAAAAAAATTCTATTTTCCTACGTGGCGAGTGAGAGCTATGTAAATAATTTGTCTGTTGAATCTGCGACTTATCCACGTGAAACGCACAGAAAACGTGATAAAATGGGACGTTTACGAATCTAGAAATGCAAAAAGAACGCCTTGTGTATATAATGTAGATAACGTTTCCATGAATAAGCTGGTATAATTTTCCTGGTGACTTACTGTTCTTGTTTAGTGAAAAACCTGGCTGCAAATGCGAAAACTTCCGAAGCAGACGACATTTGCTATGATTATGATTTACCAAATCCTCAAGTGGCGGAGCACCAACTTGCTGCAGCTTATTTTCACACTCAGCCATACAATCTTGAAAAAAAAAAAAACCTGAGGATGATGTAATACAAAATGAGTTAGAATGTTGTCTACATAAGAAATAATTCTGGTCGCCAAATGTTGAAAATATTAACTTATATAGCTCCCACAGGGAATGTTTGAATGAAAAGCTAAAGTTATACCAATTTATAAAAAAAGACGACCCGGATGAAGTGTACTCAATATCAGTCAATTGCCATGTTTCTCAAAAATATCATAAATTTTAAATGAAAGCAATTAGGTTATTTTAGATATAATCCGTTCAACATAAACGGCGATTGTTGAAGTGAGTGAATTTAAGTTGTTAATGCGGGTTGAAGAGGTGAAACTACGGTTGGTATTTTTCTGGACTTGTTCAAAAGCTTTTGATTACTCCCGGTTGCTACTATCAATCATGGGATTTTACTTCACAAATTGAGTAGGCCACCTATTATGGCTGGTAGAGGATCATGTATTATATGATTTTCAAAAAGCTATCGTAGCAATAGAAAAACAATTAGGACTAGGTTTATCATGATTGTGTAAATCAGACCTAAAAGATATTCACTGTGGTGTTCCCACAAGGATCATAAGATTTCAATTGTTGGAAAGGACTTAAACGGACAGGAAAGCACAAAAAGAAAGCACTAAAAAAAAAGAAATAAGTTGTTTTTTTTTTTTTTTTTTTTTTTTTTTTTTTTTTTTTTAAAACACATAAAAAAGAAATCTAAACATGTGTAGGGATTGACCTGAGGGATGTTTATACATTTTTGATGCAAGTGGTTTAGGAATATAAACATGACAAAAATCTTAAACACTAATTTGCACCACGTTTCTAAATACGATTTTGCAGTGTAGTCATACATTTACAAAAGCTAACTACATAAATCTTAAAGTAACAATCTTAAAGCTACAGTCTTAAAAACTATATAGGCCTACAACTACAAGTAATTAATTTGGAAAAAGATACATGTTTTCAGGGTGCTTGAAATGGAGGAGACATGGCCCTCCTTATAGTCCACTTCAAATTATGAAAAGGACTAGGTTACACTGGACAAATTGCTACACGTAAAAAAAAATACTGTAAATTTTACAGAAAATACTGGAAGCAATTCTGCCAACACCAATAACCTTAACAATTTCCAGTATACTGTAAAAATTATGTAATCAAAACGCTTAAACACATTAATTGTGAGTATTACAGAGATTGTGAATGTGTGGAGAAACAAAACAAAAGCACTGACGAAACACCCTAACTTAGTAGGCCTATTCACAATTTTTACATTGCATAAGATACTGTAAAATTTACAGTTTGTTGTAAATGTATACATCAAACTGTAAACTATACAGTAAATTGAATGAAAACCTGTAAAAGGCTGTATTTGTACGGGGTTTGTTGGAGAATTGCTGCCAGATTTTCCTGTTTAAAATTTACAGTATTTTTCCCTGTCTATTTAGTATACTTAATGGTTATAATTGAAACATTATAGTAGTGTATAATGATGTTGTTTCTCCTTAAATTTCGACTAACGTCTTCACTTTTAGGATTTGTATTTTATAGGCTGGAAAATGGACATCAAATTTACAGTATTTTTCCTGGTATTCCAAAATTACAGCCAAAATATGTTTTCATTTTAAAGCTTTTACAGTATTTTCCTGTAACTGCGCTTGTTGTAATTTTTTACAGTGGTGTACAGAAGGTTTTCTTGCTGTAACTAGCAGTAAAAGATCTCCCGAACCAAAACATATCAAAAACGTACTGAAAAGGGAAGCCTGGCAAGACATGTAATTTGCATTATCTACGTGGAAGTTACGCCCATAGTCGACAACGATATTAGCTTATAAAAGCATGTTAGGGAAGGGTTTCCATTTTCTTTGGTATTTGAAACAAGTTACATGGCTACCCTTTGGCAGGTGTGTAGCACTTGCAATTGGTATATTAAAAGTTGAAAGTGATGGTCATAGCAAGATGGCCGCATTTTTCCCGCCAAAATAATTTTGCTTTAGAGATATTTGTCGGATTGCAATTAGGGAGGGGAGATTTTATTAGCAAAATATTATCAGAGAGTACTATTCAAAACTCATTGGGTCAAACTAGAGCCGGGTGCACCCTCCCTATGCGAATTGAATGGGTATATGTGCCTCGGCAGGTGAAAAATAAGTCCTTTACACCCAGTCTTTTTTTCAGATAAAATGTACACAAAAATACGGGGTCATTCGTACACTGAGCTGAATTAAAATGGGGTCATCTAGTATGAAAACTTTAGGGGGCCAATGATGTTAAAACCTGAAATTAATAGGAATGTCTCTTTTCCAGAGTTCAAACTGCATGGAATTATAAAATTGCTGCCAGAATTATACATCTGTTAAAACAATGTGACGTAGGCTGCGAAAAATTTGAATGTTCAAAATGCTTAAAAAAGGTGGATAATGTAATGCAACACTTGTGATAAAAGTGGATAGCAGGAAAGAAAAAAATAGGGATCATTGAGTAATAGGTAGGTGACAGCAGCATAAAAGGCGGTCAAGCATTCTAGACGTCACCAAGTCAGCATCTCACAGCCAACAGTACGCGCTCTAAAGTGGATGTGAATCTGCTGCACAAGATCTACTACAACAGCATCATTTGAGAATGCTGAGCATAAAGTCAGCCTACATCTAAATACAAAGAAGACCGAATGGAATCCATGACCGTCAAAGGAGCAGAGAATCGTCAACCTATCTGCAGTACCCACGGTACCCAACTCAAAAAGGTTAGACCCAAGTACTCCGGGTCCTATCGCTTCCTCGGTTGGAAAGCAGAAACAAAGAAGCGTTAAATGGCCGTGGCCTGGTCGCTAATAGCATCGTCTCCATACTCAAGATTTTACCGGACGTGGTCAACATTTTGGTATTAAAGAAAGCTACCCATTTTTTTCATGTATCCTGTGAAAGTTAGGGCTAAAGGATATTTAGTTTGGAATATGAGCGAAATGTTACCCATTTTGGTCTTCGTTCTAGACCCATATTAATTTTACATATATAGGGCTAAGGAATCATATTTTTAGCTCTAACATGAAAAATTGGGTTGAAATATCAGCGCAAAAGCTAAATGGGGTTTAGAGGTGAAGGCCATTCTATCAAGAGTGGAAACTTTATTTACTTAAATCGGGTGGTCGTCACCTTCTAATATATTGTAACTAACCAAAATATAGGCAAAAAAATGGCAATAGCCCAGATTAGCACGCATCATTGAGCCCAACAATGGTTCCCCATCGGTAATCTTGGCATCGGCATCCACGCGTGGCTAACTTAGTAGGCCTATTCACAATTTTTTACATTGCATTATACGTAAAATTTACCGTTGGTCAAAATGTATGCATCAAACTGTAAACTATACATAAATTTGAATGAAAACCTGTAAAAGCTATTTTTTACGGTTTTGTTGGCAGAATTGCTGCCAGTATTTTCCTGTAAATTTACAGTATTTTTTCCCCCTGTATATTTAGTATACTTAATGTATAAATAATTGAACCTTCATAGTACGTGTATATGTATGTTGTTACTCAGTACATTTCGAATAAGGTCTTCACTTTTAGATTTTGTCCCATAGTAGGCCTGGAAAATTGGCAGCAAATTTGTTACGTATTTTCCTGGTATCAAATTCAGCCAAATCTGTCATTTTAAAAAGCATTTTTTACAGTCATTTTTCCGTGTAATTGCGCTGTAATTTTTTTTACAGTGTACAGAAGTTTTCTTGCCTGTAACTACCGTAAAAGAATCTCCCGAACAACATAATCAAAGGTACTAGAAAAGGGAAGCCTGGCAATAGACATTGTAATTTGCATTTATCTTACAGTGAAGTATACCGCCTATTTCGACAACGTATATAGCTATAATCAGTTTAGGCAGGTTTTCCATTTTTCTGTTTGGTTTTGAACAGTTTTACAGGGCTATGCCTGCAAGGTGTGAAGCACTGCAATGGGTATATAAAAGTTGAAAGTGATGATCACTATTCAAGATGGCCGCATTTTTCCCACCAAATTAATTGTGGGCATTCTAGATGATTTGTCGGATTGCATCGGGATGGGGAGATTTTTATTTCAGCAAATTATTATCAGAGGTCTTCATTCAAACTCATTTGGGGGTCAACTAGTGCCGGGTGCACCCTCCCCTATGCGGAATTGATGGCTATATGTGCCTCGGCCATGTGAAAATAAGGTCCTTTCCCAAGTCTTTTTTTCAGATAAAATGTGTACCCAAAAGCACGGGGGTCATTCGTTACCACGCTGAATAAATGGGGTCACTATATGAAAACTTTAAGGGGGCCAGATGTTGTAAAACCTGAAACTTAAAATAGGAAATGTCCTCTTTTTCCAGAGTTCAAAACCTGCAAACTGTCATGGAATTATAAAAGTGCTGGCCATGAATTATAAATCTGTGTAAAAAGTGCACGTAGGCTGCGAAACTTTTGAATTTTCAAGGGGTGATTCTTTAAAATGTGGATATTTAATGCAAACTTGTGATAAAAGTGGATTGCAGAAAGAAAAAAAGGGTCATTGAGTAATAGCTTGGGTAATAGGTAGGACAGTAGCATAAAAAGGCGGTCATGCATTCTAGACGTCACCCGAAAGTCAGCATCTACAGACCTTAACTACGTCAGCTCTAACATTGTTTGAGATCTGCTTCACAAGATCTACAACAAAGCATCATTTGAGAATGCTGAGATAAAGTCAGCACATCTACATACCAAAGAGACGATGGCGACACATGACAGTCAATGAGGAAGACAATCGTCAACCTATCTGCAGTACCCACGTACCCAACTCAAAATGGTTAGACCTCAGTACTACTCCGTGTCCCTATCAGCTTCCGAGTTGGACAGCAAGAAACCCTGAGAGTTAAAATGGCCGTGCCCTGGTCTCTCAATAGCATCAGTCTCCATACTCCAAAGATTTTACCGAATTGGTCAACATTTTGGTATTTAAAGAAAGCTAAAACATTTTTCTCATTTATCCTGTGTAAATGTTAAGGCTACAAAGGATCTTTAGTTTGAAGTTAGGAGCGAAATGTACCCCATTTTGTCGACCCCATATTAATTTTATACATATAGGGCTAAGG
Source organism: Ophioderma brevispina (assembly GCA_023653785.1). Taxonomy (NCBI): domain Eukaryota; kingdom Metazoa; phylum Echinodermata; class Ophiuroidea; order Amphilepidida; family Ophiodermatidae; genus Ophioderma; species Ophioderma brevispina. The sequence goes on from JAMKCH010046448.1 coordinate 5,797, forward strand.
AAAATCATGTTTAGCTTCTACATAAATGGGTTGAAATATCAGCGCAATACTTTACAGATGGGTTTTAGAGGTGAGACCATTCTATCAAGATGAAACTTTGATTTACTTGAAATTAAATCGGGGTCGTCCCCTTCAATAGAATTGTATAATAACCAAATATAGGCAAAAATGTCACATAGCCCACTATAGCAAACCGCATATATTGGCCCACATGGTTCCCCTCGGATAATCTTTGCATCGGGCATCACGTGGCTAATGTATATTGATCACTATTTTGTTTTCCATTGGCATGTGATATCGCTTCATATCGGACTCCTTTAAATGGTCTACTATTGCGCATCATATTTGGCATCGACCAACCGCCAATATAGAGCCAGTTATTGGGGATAACGTTGGCCCATATTGGCTTAAGGCTAACTGTTTTGCCTAAAATAGAAGGAAAAACAATAAAACATACAGACTACGCTAAATCTCTCACGGACGATTGTTTTGATCATAAACCAATATTTCACAAATATTATCTATAATACCTAATTTCAGAAAAAATAACTATTTTGACTAGTCTCAAATTATTTAATCTGAATTTCTTGAAATAAGCAGAGGTGACATATAAGTATTGTGCAAATAAAAAAGTATTGATATTCCATATTGGTTCATATATTACCAGAATTGGCCCAATATTGTCCACATTGGCCCGGGCCCAATATTGGTCCATGTTGGGCCGTTGAGCAAATAAATTGGGATCGATAACTGTATCCATACGGGTCCGATTATCGAGTAATATATTGGACCAATATAGGCCCAATATCTCCATGTTAATCTGGGAGGTTTTATGCAAATTGCATTCTCCATTCTTCTCCTTTTCCTACCCTTTTTTGATATGTTGTTCTGGAGGGAATTGTTACAACAGTTACCGCAAGAAAACCTCTTGTAGCATTTTTGGTCCAGGTCATACCATAGATTGAGTGGACTACGACGCATTGTTCCAGGTACGTTCCCAGATAGCAAGCGCAATTTGGCCCACTGGTTCCCCATCGTTAATCTTGGCATCGGCATCACGTGCTAACGTATATTGGGCCACTACTGGTTTTCCATTGGCAATGTGATATCGGCTTCATATCGACATCCTTTAATGGTCTATTATTGGCGCACACATGCCAATCGACCAAGCACCAATATAGAGCCAATTATTGGGAATAAACGGTTGGCCCAAATTATTGGCTTATGGCTAAGGTTTGCCTAAAAATAGCAGGTGAGCAAACAATAAAACATACAGAAACGCTAAATCTCTCAGGACGATTGTTTATGATCAGAACACATTTTCAAAACTTTAATATCCTACTAGATAATACCAATTCATAAAAAATAAACTATTTGACTAGCTCAATTAATTAATTAATTTTATTTTAATAAAGCAGGTTGAAAATATATTATTTTGCCAATCCAAAATTGATATAGTCCCATATTGTTCCATATCTATTACACAAGAATTGGACATCAATATTGTGCAAACATTGGCCCGGGCCCACTATTGGGTCCCAATTTTGTGCCGATGAGCAAAAAATAATTTTGGAACCGATAACGGTAGCCACTACTGTCCTATTATTGAGTATATAAATTGGGCCTATATTGGCCAAATATCTCCATGTTATCTGGGTTTGTTTCCATAAAAGTGGTGCTGAAATGCCCGGGCTAATGCGGGAAAGCTTTGTCCACGGTCCGTTGGAATGCATATGTTCTGTATGAGGCACGCCTCTCATATTGCTTTGGTAGCCGAAAGTTGTCTTATATATGGTATCATTTTTGTTTACTTTACTTATTTGTTTAGGTTCGACCACTCAAATTGCCATACTTTTTTGGGATGATAGACACGGGAATGTAGAAGGAAGAAGGTAATTGATGAATGAATATGCATATATCGGAAATCTGAAGAAATGTTTTTAAAACTTTTGAATTCTTACGTGATTTGCGAGAGATCTTTGTAGCAGAGAAAGTGTTTTGTATAAGGATAAAATCTGCGTAAGTTGTTTGATCTCCGAGTGTTACCTATTTTCGCGAGATGGTTTCAACCAGTTCAAGGGGCTAGATGTTCCTGTTCTTCGGCTTCGTTACTTGGTGGTCAGTGGGTTTATTTTTTAATTAGTGAAATGGCTGAGGCATCTCTATGCATACTTTTTAGTTTTGACTTCTTCTACTGTTGTAATATATTAATTAACCTGTAACATATAAAGGGAATATAGGGATATATGTAATGGAGAATGGTATGATGTATTTTTGAAGAAGACATGTTTCCCTTACCTTGGTGGTCGGCCGTTGGTACCCCCCGAAAGCTAAATGGAAAAATCGCACATTTTACGTAGCTCTCTTTACGTCCTAGCTCGTTTGCGAGATGTCCACGTTGGAAGAATCGAGTACTATCCATTGGAAAAATTGAGGGCACGTGTGGTCCAGTGGATTGAGCATTCGCCCGAACTCCAAAGGTTGTGGGTTCGAGTCCCACTGCGGCTAACGTGTTGCGCCCTTGAGTAAGACGCTTTACCTCAATGACTCCTCTCCACCCAGGTGTATAAATGGGTACCAGCATTATTCAATGCTGGGAAATAACAGACTCGCTGTGCGGGAGGAGTGGCGAACCCCCCACAGCAAAAATAATACAGAGGAGTCTGCCCCAAACGCTAAGGAAAGAGAGATGGGCACTCCGCGCACGAGCTTGCTCGGCACGACAATTTACTTTTTTTTTAGTACTATCCCATAATACATTAGGTCAAATTGTCCAAATAACGTTGGTATAGTTGTAAAGCTTGTAACTTCATTATCTATACATGATGCAGTCTTAAAATACGTCATCTTCTGCGTTATGGGATATGGTGAAATCGATCGCATGATCTAATCTCCACGATAGATTAGGTGATAATTTGTGGCCACGTGTGAAAGAATCGAGTAATCACTAATATCCCATAATACATTGTGTCAAGTTATCCCAATAACATTGGTAACAGTGGGTGACATAACGATGTGTACACGCAATCAGATACCTTATCTACTGTGTTGTGGGATTATGGTGAAGTGCATTTTAAATCCTTTTCATCTCCAATATATGGGCACCTAAAGCGCTCAAAAGGGCTTCCGTGCTATGTTGTTTATTGCATGCCCGATCTATTGACAATGTTTAGGCCTACGTGCTAACTAATAGAGAATAAAATCAATAATTTGCTTTTGCTGTGGACAAAGTTAGTTTTAACCAAGAAAATGTTGTAAATGAGAAAAAATTAGCCCAATTTGATATCTTAAACATGACATTAGCTTATTTGTTAGGTATTTGGATGACCATGTAAGTGTAGATTGAAAATTGTGAGCTGAGAATTAAAGTGAAATACCAGGCTAATATAATCTTTGCTTCAAAATATTATAAATGCATTTTTGTTTAAAACGAATGTCTTTCAATCAGAAAAATTACACTATATTATTGATAACAAAGTAAAACGTTTATAACATCTTCCGTATGATTGCAGCCATTTTGATCAGCCCACGTCAAAAATAGAAATCACGATGCTATGTAGTACATAGTGTGTCTTGCAAGAAGTAGCCAATGAATGAAACAACCAAACCTTTCAGTTATATCCTATTCAAGAAGTCGTCCCAGTTTTTAAGCGATCGATAGTGATTTTCTACTGGACACACTATATAATCGGATTTAATGACCAGGAGTACTCCGGGAGTACTCTAGACATTCCACAGACACCTGTTTTTGTCTATTGTCTTCTCAAGTCATACAACGTCACCAATGCCGAGCAACGTCACCAATGCCAAACATGGCGACCTCCATGGACAACATTTGTTCGTTAATTCTGCTAATAAGGCAATCTTATTGCAGTAGATATTCTTTCTTTCAGACCGCAAAGACATCTTTTAAAACATACTTAAATAAAAAATTATCCTGTTAGTACACTTTAAGCTATAACTGATATTTTGGTCATTTTGAGATATGGGCCTTTTAAGCATGAGCTTAGGAAGCGGGGGGCTTGGGGGGCTGGGCACCCCCAATAATTTTGGTGAGGGGCCTCAAATACCCTTGAGCCCCCCAATAATCTTAACAATTTCCAAAAACATTAAATTCCAAAGCTTCCCTCTCCCCCTGTGGCAGCGCCAGACTTCTTTTTTGGGGAAACCGGGGGAAAAGTGACATCGCTTGGGAAAAAACTTACAAGGTTTGAGATTTTAAAACAAATTTTGGCCTGATATTTGCCCAAAAATTGGGCCCCAAATCGCTGTTTTTGCTGACAATCTGTCATTTTTCTTCTGGGCGGGGTTTCCCCCCTCCCTCCCCACTCGGCGTCTCGTGGTGGGCCCCCCCCCCAATCCTGAAAATCTTCCTAAGCCAATGTTAAGTTCACAAAAACAGTTTGTTTTGAGTCAATAAAATTGCGAAATATCAATTTCCCACCCTATTTTCATACTTTCTTCAACTTATGACGTCATAGTGACTTCAAATTGCGAATGTTGGTACTCAATTTGATGCCAATAGAAATGAGTAACTCTAGTTTTGACACGAGAAGATTGCTGTCAGCATGGGATCGAAGATGCATTGTGTGTTGAGAGTTGTGAGTGCGGCATTGAATAAGATTATCACGTATATTGGTGCAGCTTCGTTTTTGCTCTTATATGTTAGTGTAAGGAGTTTGAAAATGATCCTTTCATTAACAAGTAACCAATGGAGTTGTTATGTGCTCCCAAGGCCTCCGGTTTGATTTAAATATGAGTCTTGCAGCCCTGTTTTGAATAGATTGGAGTCTCCGTTTTTACCATAATAATAAACCACTAGAGCATTATTTTCGAGTGGTTTTTCTTTGTTTTCGCGTAAAAATATATTCGCGAATGCAACGCTTACTCAAATTTGATATGAATGCGTGCATTATGACCCGATTTGAATATGCATGCGTGAATATGACCGTTTTAAATATGCATGCGTGCATTATTAAAGAATAGAATTTAATACTGCACGCCTGCACATAGGCTTTTACTTCCTCCTCCAAGTTGGAAAGACGCTTTGAACAGTTCACTTTGCCATGTTAATGCATTAATACCAAAGCCAGCCAGCCCAGCAGAACGTTCAATACCACAACCTCCCAGGTTATGTGGCTTTACGAACGGGGAGAGAATCAGATTGACACTCAGAGTCTATACCTTAAAATAGAAAATCTTATTTCTATGGTGTAAAAAACAAGCAACTTAGCGGCCGTAGGTCCTACTTGTCATTTTTAAAATATGCGGTGTTATAACCACGAATTGACCCATACAAATAGATGCGATACGTCAAGAACATAATGAATAATTATCGGCATGAAACAACTACGCTTATCACCCAAATCCGATTGGCTGAAGGAAAGTCTTTGACTTACGGCGTAATCCTCGCTACGTCCCATTGTAATCATGGCAATTATGTCTAAAGCTAAACCTATTATTGAGCTGGTAAATCATCGAAGTTTCAATTCAATACTACTTTGATAACTTTTCCACCTTTCTCTCCAAATGTGCTGCTTTTTATGGCAAGTCAACCCAGTGTTGTGGAAAGTTCGTAGAAAATACAATATTTCTAGTTATAAATCTTAAAAGTTTCCTCAAAATATATCAGGAAAAGAGTTATTAATATTGATTTCTGTTGATGGTGTACTAAAATAATGCTCATGTGGTTTACGACAGATAAGGCATTAGTGGAGGGCATTCGGGGATATCATTTAATGCTTGGAGGCATTAATAAGGTAATATATGGATAAGCGCTCGTGCTCACAGTGGCCCCCGATAATGCATTATGTTAATTTATTAATGCCTACAAGCATGCAATTATATCCCCGAATGCACTTCCACTAATGCCTTATCCTATACGTAGTGAGTTACAGTAGTCCAGTTAGAAATTAACAAAGGATTACAGCATGAGTTTACATTGTTTCCCATCAAGTCAGCGGCGAATACGGGCAATGTTTTCTGAGATGAAAATTAGTGTGACTTGGAAAATGTATAAATATGGCAGGACATGGAGACAGACAGAATTAAAGTGGACACCCAAATTCCGAACATAGGTATGGACCAATGTAGTTCCGCAGACGACATTCAGCGGATACGTTGTAAAGGAGCTCTTACAAGTTGCTTTGGAGCCAGCAATAAAAAAAATCCAGTTTTTTCCTCATTCAGTTTGAGATTATTTATATCTCCACTCTTTTATGTCTTAATGCAGCTTACAGTTTGAATAACACAGTGACATGTTTCAGGTATTTTTGATCAAATTCTGTTTGTAAATTGTGTGTCATCTGCGTATATTAGGATAGTTAAGTCCATGCTTTGTTTTTATTATTTTCCAAGAGGGTAAGGATAATAACTATAAGTCCCTGGATAGGATATTGAAGCACCAATGGTTTAAGTGTGAATGACATCGGATTATTGAAGCACCAATGTTAAGTGTGAAAATTGTGGGTATGGAATTTCTCTTCAGGGAAAGAATATATATATACAATATGGACACAAAAGCGGTTTTTTCAAATTAATTTCAAGAGGTACGAGAATTAATTGAAAGGGTATTAGTTTGGTTGGCAAGTTAGTTGATGCTAATGAACTGGCAGAAATAGCTACTTGTATATTTTAGGTAAGTAAAATGTCAAAATTTCATTTAAAAAGAAACATAGTGTCGAGTGCAAAGTGGAAGTGGTATGAGAAGAGTATTATATTACTTTGCTGCCCATGAGTTAAAATGCAGCATTCTGATGGTCAGTTATGCCCATTATTCTGCAAATAAGGGGTGCCAATGCATTTTTTATTAAATCAAGCTTTTTACGTAATAGAATAGAAATAAGGGTTGCCGTATTATTTATGGACTCATAATGTATCCTCGGCCGGAAAAAACTTTCAAATTATTGCGCCTCGCCCATTATTAGTTTTTCCAACCTCGGACACATTATTAGACCATAAATGATACGGCTCACCCTTTATTCTTAAATAAACACTGATTAAATTCAGAAAAGGTGAAATATTGGATGAGTTGAAGCTAAATAGCATTAATAACTACAAAAAATCATCATTTCGAAACGTAGAAGAATATAAATTAGGCGCATGTAAAATGGCCAAATTCGAAAAGAGTACACGGCTTCTTTAGATATTGAAGATTGGAGTGGACTATAAGAAAAACTATGGGCCGTTGTCAGAGGTTGGATAGATTTTCTAATAGAAATATTGTGGATTAGTGTTACAGGGATTTGGCAGTATATAAAGCAAATGGAGTAAAACATTGGGAAGATAGGGTTGGTCCTAAACAAAGGACCATTGGTGAGAGTTATGAAAGAAGAAACACTATTTTCTAAGTGTTATTTTTGTTGATGTGGATTGAAGGGGGTCCTACCCTGGCGGTTGGTTTGAAGAAACTAGGGACTTTTTTAAGCCTGCCCCCCCAAATAAATCCTGCGCCACGGCCTAAATTGAGGGGTAGTAAACTAATCTTGAGGGATTTACATATGCTTATTTTACTCTCCAGGAGTATGGAATATCAAAGAAAAAAAGACTACATGCAAGCTTGCAAAACATTTCCTAAAATTTGATTACCCAACTCGCACAAATAAGGCAGCAGAACAACTATAACACCTTGCCTGACCCCCCCCCCCCCCCCACACCCAAAAAACACCACAACACCAATAGATAACTATCGGTATATCACTATGTTATTATTTACACACTTGCGGTACTATAATTTCTGCACTAGGTAAGCCATTGTATTTATACTACAGACCCCCTCGTGCCAGCAGATTGATTTAGTTGTGCACCCTTGTAACACGGAAGCTAGCACCACATTTGTACAACATCTCAAGTACAAACGGTTGGAGTGATATTTTAAATTGTGGACAGATAGACAGGAAAACCCCTGAAACGTGTTCTTAAGTTGCCGCAAGTGGTTGCTAAGGGAGGAGGGGCCAAAACAACAGTTGTACAGGGGGTACAATTTGTAAATGATCCAATAATGTTGAAAGCACACCATGTTATGTTGTCTCTAACCATAAGGATTCAGAACAGGTATATTTGTAATGTACACCCTAAAGTTTCAGGGTTATAGGGACTTCTTAAAAACATCAAAAAAATCAATTAAAAAGGGTCAATTTCAGTTGTACACGGGTCAAAATTTTAAAAATGCTCCGATTTGGATAAAAAATGGTGCAAATTATTGGTGGAGCTCTAGGATTAAAATAAGGAATAGTTTTGAGTGTCTCAAAGATTTTGCTAAGAAAGAGGGGGTAACAGACAAGACCCATTGAATTGCAATGGAGTTGACTTCGGTGCCACCTACATTAGGATACATATTGATCAAAGAATTTTTGTATTTTTTACAAGCAATTTGATCGCTAAAAGCTTCTCGAAATGAATGGACTAATATGAGCAATGCATTAAAGTGCCACCAAGAAAACCAGCTTGCATGCCAAACTTGAAATGGCAACCCTAATTCAGTATGTGGCGCCCAAGTGGCGGTGGTTTTGCGTGCTGGTTGACAGTTGTGATGTAAAGATCCCAAAATAGTTTGTACAGCTCTGTGGAAATATCGTGAGTACTTAATAATTTCACTAGCTGAGGTATGGCTTCGATGTAAGAATGACCGAATTTCAAACCAAATGTATTTAATTATAAATCCGCCGTAATTTCACACTAGTTTGATTAGGTTGCCTTTATAGCAGGTCCCCTCAATGCGTCTTGGAGATGATTTAAATACATGAGGCAACGGTCATTATTTTCACCAGGGGAAGGAATGAAGGATTTCAATTCTTTCGGCGAAAATGTCGCATTCACCGTAGCTTCCGTTTAAAAAAATCTACATTCCCATTGAAAGTTCATTGTTCCTCCCCGCTTCTTTTCTTGATGAAAATAATCAATTCCACTCTCTCGCTTACAATTTCTTCGCATTCCCATCAATTCCTCCATTTCCCCTGGCGTACATAAATAAACCCCGCCCCTAGTTAATTTTAAAACATTTTCACCGAGGGGGGATGGGGGGATTGGCACTCCAATATAAAAAATTATTAGGGGGTTTACGGCTAGCGATCTCAGACCCAAAGGCATTTGGTGACATGTAAAAAACTAAGGCTTGGGTTGACCCGAGACAGCCAATTGCCCATAAACAGGGGTTATTTGACGACAAATTTGCTACTAACAAATTAGCAAAAAAATGTAATTTTCAAAAACTTAGAGTTATTTGGGTGAAGATTTCAAAATTCTATCCCAACCCCCCCAAAAAAAAAAAATAGGGGTTCTTTGGGTGGTGAGAGTGGTCAAACCTTTAAAAAATATGGACCGTCTTTGGTGGACAATGGTGCTGAAAACGGGGGTGGTCTTAACAGCCTTATATACAGTTTGATCATTTGACAAACTATGTAATTAGGTCCTGAAATTATTTTGCAAATCATTGTGTACAAGTCTGTTTGTAACAGTTTGAAAGAACACAATTGAAAACTACAGTTGATAGCTTTGTAAAATTCCCACAAAATGCAAAATTTTTCTGAAAAAAACTCTCAAATTATGCCCACTTTTTGCCCACAATAGCAAATTGGCCTATGCACATTTGATTTACAACTCTCTCTTCATATTTGTGTTTGGTCTAAAGGCTTGAAGGGGAGTGAAAACCATAATCAAAAACTTCTCACAAAATGCACGAAAATAACAAAACTTTTAAATTTTGAAAAATTTTTGGTTAAAATGTCATTAGGCCAATTTAAGGGGCATTATTGGGCTTATTGGTTAAATTAATTATGAAAAAGTAAAAAAAGAAAAAAATCATGAATTTCAGATTGTTTGTATTGTGCTTTCAAACATTACAAATGTTGGTGCTTAGTTTTGGTCAAAAAGATGCTAATTAGGATAAAGTAAGACTATCGAATAGACTGCAAAATTCTGGGAGTGTATTAAGAGAAAAGTGGCAGTAGAATGGATATGTGTACATCTCTTAAAGTAATCTATATATGAAATAGTTGTTTTCTTTTTCATTGAAAAAACACAAAATTTAAACATTTTTCCTCAAAAATGATTAAAAATTAGTTGGTAAATGGCCGAGGGAAAATGATTACAACCCTCCATTATGAATCTTAGGGTACATATATCAGGGAAAACAACCCTCAAAAATCAAGTGTATACCTTTTAATCGTTAAGATCTGTACAATATTTGTGTTGAAAGATTCAGTACCACTTGGTTTGCCATGGGCAAATAAAGAAAATAAAAAGACTGACCTTGACACTGGGTCTCAAATGACTGTTATGTCCGAGTACATCAAAAAAAAAGAAAACTTTTTTTGCAACGGCAGTGTTCCGATTTCAAAAATTCGAAGTGATCTGAGTTGCTGATGAAGTCTCTCTTTCACATACAATACATTTTAAATCCACGATACAGAACTTATTTTCACCCTGGAAATGCCTATTCATAAGGAGAATTATCTAGCGATAAGGCGCCTTTCTGGGGGGGTTTAGGAACCAAACCACAGACTCGAGGGAGAATTTTGCCACTTGGATTGTTAGCTCACCCCAGAAATAGATAGGCAGGCAGGTAGTGTAGGCAGGCAGGTAGGCAGGTAGTTCCAATAATGTAACTTATGGGGCATCAATCTTTTAAAATGTGGAATAATCTTTGGTGCCATAATTTACAACTGTTCTGTGGAGTTCCAAAGCTATTTAAGGGTTGAGATGTTTTCAGATGTTTATTTCCTAACTAAAAGAGAAGAAAATAACTTTCTTTTGACATACATAGCATCTATAGAGTCTGTAGAATATTGGTATTACCAATTTGGAACCCCCGATGATTGCTACAATTTGATGTTCCTAAAAAAAGTTCCTGTCAACATGACACAGGCTGCCAAAATTGGCAGCCCATTGTTAGAACCACAACAAGGGTAAGTTCAACCTGAAAAATTTCATAATGTGATTTTCAAATCTGGAAAAATGGTATCACCTGATGCAAGACTCTAAGCTGCCACAATCATTGCTTTTAATACTTCGATCATCACGTACATTAAGTTACCAGACTTGCAGCTTTCGATTTTAGATATATGTGTTTACTCTGTATTGTGTCAAGAGAACGCCTGAGAACTTGACTATGGAGGTTCCCGTTTGTACACATTTCATTACCTTGTTTTAATCTGCAATGTAACGTTGGCTTAGAAACAAGTTAAGCCCTCCAGAACAAGCTGGGGTTAGCTGGTACAAAAAATACTAGATGCAGGAACGGAAAAAAAACAGAGTTCTATTTGGATTGCTATATCTGCTGCATACCTGTCCTGAGGATATGACTAGATAGTCTTATGGATGCTGTTATCATAGACTATCTAGTCATGACGAGTTTGTGTAGTGAAAGTGCCCATTTAAGCCAAGATTACCACAGGACAGCTTTTGCTCTAACTTTACAGCGGCAAAATGGCTTAAAATATTCATTATTGCAAATAAACGTTAAGTGTTAGGCATGGCCCAAGTGGTATTTTATCCGTTGTGTTCAACTGACAAGATCTCCGCGTAGGGTACATCAAATTGGATGAATTAAAGCGAGGAGTTGAGCTTAGGATCTTGTCTAACAAATAAAGTAAAAATATCTGGAAGAAATGCCACATGTAGATTTTTATAATTTTAAAGTGTGATTGTATAGTTTTTATTGGGACAGTCTGTATAGAGACCAAACTCAGATTGATTCAATCAATAATTCATTATAAATGATGTAATAAAAACAATGAAAGTTGGTGGTCTCTCTTGTCAGATGCATGGTTAATTACTTCTACATCGGTTCCCCGAGGTATTTCTCTCAAATTTGAACTATTTTCCAATTGTTGCAACATGTGACATAAAAAAATTATAACATGGCCTTATCAGAGTATATGTATCTCTTTTCTTGCATTTAATGGCACCTGTTTAGAACTTAAGTGTATACTGTGTTCTTTGCTTAATATGAGAGCCTGCATTACTGCAAACAAGAGGTGCTATAGTGTTTCCCACAATGCAATTCGGTCCAATAAAATTTTTGCACTTGTTGTCAGATGAGTTTATACACGAATCCGAGGGTGAAGCCTCGAAAGGACACTCTCTACCCCCGTAGCCGCCATGCTGGGGGCATCCTGGCTACAAAACACACAGTATAGTACACACACGAGCAATGCCTTTTCGTGCATGGATTTATGGAAGGATGATGGCAGGGATGAGCCTAAACTGGAATTCCAGGCTAAGTGTCTAGTGTTGTTGTAAAAAATGAAGGGTTTTCTCTACCACTTTGCGTGACTGAAAACTGAAAGCCTATGCAGAATTGTGTTAAAATAAATTGGTCATACACTGTTAAAAATTTCCGTAAATTAAGAAAACATATTTTCAGTAAATTACGGAAAATCTGTTTACAAAAAACAAGAAAAATAAAAACAAAAAAACAAAAAAATGTTTTAGATTTCGGAAATATTTTCAAAATGTCTGGCAGTAGCCAAATATTTCAGGGAATTTTTTTTTTGGTTCCGTAATTTCAAATTACGGAAAAATTCTGTTTAAATACACATTTTTTCCTAATTATGAGACAAAATTTCTGTAAAAATTCCTGTCACATTTCAGTTATTGCCAGAAAGAAAATTTCTGGTAAAATTTACCCTAAAAAATTGACTGGAAATACTGCTGGCAGAAAATTTCCGTAAATTTAACGGAAACTTTTTTAACAGTGAAACAGCCGCGTGAAAAAAAATCATTTTTCGTTAAAATTCAAAACATCCATACAAAAAATAAGTAGTAACAACAGGAATGTTGAATTTCCGTGTACGTGAAAAATTCAAATATTTCCCAAAGACCGAATCGTATTGCTGTGAAAACGTGACATTTCCGATGCGGGTGGTTGTTGTGTTTTTAGGAAAGGACGCTCGCTTCCGTGCCCATGTTGATCGATTTCGAGATGAACAAAATTAGTCTCGTTTGTTCCATGGAATATATGCTACGCCTAGACTATCAGTACACGTGAAAAATGACCGGCGAGTTACAATGTGGGTATTTAGACTGAAATGGAGACGATGATGATGTTTTGGTTTCTACTGTACATGTCGTGATGTACGTGTACGTTGACAGTGTGAACTAAATTTAACTATTGTTTTAATAATGGAATTTGGTGAAAACACTAAATCGTATTTAAGCTAACTAAATGAAAAACATAATAATATCGAAAAAAAGAAAAGCTTGGCAGATTCGGTGGTTTTTCTATTTGGGAACCGACAATCTGGTACGGCCGCAGACATTCACATTCTTCACGTGTCATTGGAGAGTGAATTTCACATGCAGTTCGTTTCCATTTTTGTAACTTTTTATCACTATTTGTGCAGCCAAGAAATTTACCATTTTTTCCTGAGCCGCCCATGATGATATACAAAATGGATAACAGTGAAATAGTGTTGATTTTTGCCGTCAGAACTGATCAAAATTATCGCTTCTTTGTGGTAACACGTACAACGTAAACGCGGTGTATAACGAGAAATGCAAAAGATGCCCCACAGTCATGGCGGATGGTGAGTGCGCCGCCCACGGCGTAGGGACGATCATAGTCACCGTCGGATTCGTGTATAGTGACATAAGTACCTAAATGAACAGATCTCACTCCAATCCTACAAAAGTACTTTTTGTCACTATAAACTCATATAACATCCAGTGTAAAAATTGTATTGGAAGAAATGCATTGTGGGAAGATCACTATAACTCCTTTACTTGCATACACTTGCCACCAAATTCCGTGGGAAAGAAACTTGCGATTTTTATTGTAGACGCGATAAGGTACAATGCAACGCCCTATTCACTACTGTGGTATTATGGTTACCTATTAAAAAGGCAGTTTTTGTAACTATCTGAGGCTGAAATTTCAAGACGACAAAGAGAAACATCAAAGTTGATACATCCGGGTAGGCGGGGGTTCCAAAGATAATTCATGTTGGATTTTCTGTCGTGCACGACAAAAAATACAAAATTAACTTTTGAATCCCTTTTGAAAGGAATTCTGAGGCGCACATTTCATGGAAACGTCCTCGTGTCAATTAAAGGCACACAAGAAGATACAATTTCTCTACATATGCGCTCGATTAGTTGTAAAACACCTACCTTTTTGGTGGTTAAACGGACAAGCAAGTATATAGAAAAGAAAACAAAAATAGGTTTTGAACTTTCCTGCTATTTAATGGCCATAAAGAGAAGTCTGTCTTTTTTTGTTGTTCACGATAGAAAATTCTAAATCATCTTTTTATTCTGT
>JAMKCH010046449.1:0-11735 GCA_023653785.1 Ophioderma brevispina
TCACAGAAATATTGGATACTGGAAAGCTCTCGTTGCACCTTAATTGCACGTCCTTCCGGTGGCTCACTGTATCGACATAAGCAAGCATCCCTTAGTTTATTTTTTGTCTTGCACGAAAAAGAAAGAAAATTCCAATACTCGGGATTCAAAGGTAAACAGCACCGAAATGTTTCCAAGAATGTGCATAATTGAATTCTCAGTGAGTCACAATCCTCTAACCCTGACTTAAGTCGCAAAAAGATGCGATGACGTCATCGTACCAACACTCAGATATGGTTCACGAAATCGCTACCGGTCCAGCGACCTCTCCCTCATGGATGCATCCCTGCTCATGGAATGGTGCGCCGGAGCCCAATTTTCGAATCCCGCCCTGGAACGTCCACTTCTTCTTTAGCTTCTATCCTTTTACTCCTTCCCTTCCTCTATGGAGCTAGAAACCAAAAGGCTGTTTATGGTAAAAAAGCTTTTATTTATTCATTAAACGTAAATTCTCGGGGTAAGTGTCCAATTTCAATTCAAATAGAACCAAAAGGAGCTTTTTTAACGTGATTCTCTTCCCAAGGCATCTACCTACTGCACAAGACAAGCAACAATGAAAAAAAGCATACAAATTCATGAAGGTACCGATGTGAATCCATCCACGATATGTTGAGAACTATACACCTCAGGCATGTATGTGAGAATTGTAACAGCTGCTAGCTAAATTTATTGTAACATTTTCAACAAAAAAAAGTTACGTTAATTAAGTGTCAAGGTACCACTCTCCCTAAATGTAGAAGAGTGAAAATTGGCGTACAGAGATATCACTCCATGGAGTGACTTGTCACTCTTCCAAAAGCTTTCAAAATTAAATGCTTGTTAACAAATTAACAACTTATTAATTAAAAAAAATGGAAAGTTAAAATTCATTCTTTTATAAAGTCAATTCTTTAATTATTCACAAATATCTGTTTCACTATTAAATAACATGGATAAAAAAGAAATCACTTACTGTACTCTGCTCATTTAAAAGTTTACGTTTTTATAGTGGTGGAAAGTCAACCCTTACAATTTAAACAAATCATGATCCAGTTCAATCATTTTTAACAAAACACACCAGCTATAACAAGATATAGACCCACTTGGTATTAACACACCAATGTGAAATCGCGCACGGGCTTGATTACGGCGGTCCTTTAAGTACGTATATCCTGTTTTTCTAAAATTGAAAAAAAAGTGGCGCAGCGTTGGAAAATTCTCAACTGAATAATACCTAAAGGCATTGTGGGAAAAAAAGATTCGCCGTAGAGATTGCGTGTTCCTTTTCCGTGTCTCGATACCGAAGTACCCGACAAAAAAGTTCAATTCTCGCTAGTTTCTATAGGTTGTCGACCAATTACAGATATCATATTTAAAACAAAACATAGTAACGGACCCTCTGATGCCAAACCTCCATAGAACCCCACCGTTTTCCGGAGATATTTGAGATTTAGTTTCATTTACACACATTCTCTCTGACGGACGATAACGTTAATCTATCCGCGCATTCCAATTTAGCTATACCTTTCGGCAGTCTGTGCCCAGACTCACACTTTCCTGACCGCCGTAGGCTTGATGTACATAGGGCTGTCTACTCATCCTGGTCACTTGCCGGTGCTTAGCCTTTTCATCGGCCCTCGTTGCGCAGTATCACTTTGCGACGCACACAACACGTGCGTACTTTCTAGTAACTCCGATCTGTATTCATCGCACCTCTGGTTCACAGTGGATCACTGCTCACCTCGGCAAACTACGCCACGAGGGCTGGCGAAGCCCGAGGTTGAGCAATGATCTAATTGGCGTAAGTTTTAGTTTAAATTACTCACGATTTCGTATCCCTACAGCTGCATTGAACTCTATCTAAATTTTTTCCACAGCACCAGTAGCAAGTTATGTCTCTATCTGCTTTTTCTGTTAAAGAAAGTTTTCCCATGTACAACCGAATGGCACTAGAAATTCCCGCGACTGACCTGTCTCGCATAGCCATCTAGAAGGACTCTCAGCTACTCTCGTTTCTCCCTGTGTCCATCCCCCTTGTTCCTATCCACTACGCGCTCGGTGGCGAGGTCAGTTGGAAAACGGAGGGTCCTGCTAGATGGACTACATGGAACCAGCGTAGTTAACCGTGACGTCAGCGTTTGTTGATCGCACTGGAAGACTTTTAGGGCTGGAGAAGCAATTTATTCGTTGATTTTGACATAAAAGAGGTAAAAATCTGTGATTAGAGTAATATTCGAACTCAGGATAGTCTCGGGTATTTATAGAATTCCGGTTCGAGGCCAAATGCTTCAAATATACCCGGGGAAAGGGGGATAAACTGCGATAAAAAAATTCTGCAGCCTATTCATTTGTACGGTAGAATACTAAAGCATTTTGAATACACTTTTTCCCATACCTCGTCGCTGCGCGCTTGAGTCTTTTTCTGAACGGACTCGGGTTCAACCAAGCCTGCTGATCAGATGCCCTACTTGGGTGTTCCGTTCTATCCGTGTTCTTCCTTCGATGATTTGTAAAAGACACCGGCACTAGCCACTGGTTAGCACTCGCCGCTGATCTAGTGGCACTCGCCAAGTATGGGGCAAAAAATACCCCACAGTCCCAAAATATCGCGTCGGCAGATTTCACCGTTCTTTCCAAAGTGTTAAATTATGAACTCTGCATACAAGTGCACGTCACGAAACCATCTAACGCAGGAGTAATGATAGTTCATTGACCAGTTATCAAAATGAGAAGTCAATATAGATTTAGGTAAACATCATGATTTCGAACGCTATTGGCCAGCCCAGAGGATTTCCTGGAATTTTGTAGGGATAAAGAGCGTATTTCAGGCGATTCTGTACTTGGGGTCCACGATCATAGGGTAATTACTATTTTATAGTTGAGCAGCAAGTGTAATCTTTAGTCAATGTTAAATAGCTCCCTAGTGTGTTTGGATCCAAATCATGCAGTTTAATTTACACTTTTTTTTTAAATCAAAAAAACGTAATTGACTGCTTTTGGTGTGTACTTTCAACGAAAATCGGCATTGAAGGGAGTGGCTCTACCGAGCCTAGACCACTCCCTCCCTAAGGTGCAAGTCGAAAGTACGCATGGTTCTTTATAACACGAACGTGGGTCCGTCAAAACGTACGCATTGTATTGGACAGAAAGTACGTAGAACATTTCATGATACTTCTATGACATTTTTAACGTACCGCATGGTTTTGGCATAACGGAGTGTGGTTTGGAATAACGTAAGTGTGTTATGTCATACGTAGTGTGGTTTGTCGACGAGTTAATTATTTTCCGCTACGTATGAAAGAACCATGCGTACGTTTTGACGTGCACGCGTATGGTTTTAGTACGCATTTTGGCGGGAACGGCCCACCCTAACTTTGAGGGGCTAAATCAAAGCGTATGCAGCGCGTATCCAGTTTATTGTACCGCGATCCTTGTGACACGCTCGTCCACGCCGACTTTACGCAGCTCCATTACGCTCGACAAAAACCAATCTTAGTTCCCCGTTATTCCGATAGTCATATTACTCAAAGTCAACGTTTTTCAGCTTTTATCCAATCAGAGACCGTGGCCGGGAGTCAACAAAGTGTAGCATAGCATGGCAGGCTAGTCGGTGCTTTGCCCAGGCCAATCCTAGCCAGTTTGCTATATGTCTAGGCTTACTAATAATTATCTGGTTAACACAGGAGCATTGCTGTGAAACGGGATTGGACGGTACCTGTATTTTTCGTAGTGTTTTTTTGTACGAGAATGTCTCAAATGGTTATCCATGCTATTTGCTTACAAATGAATTTCCATTACGTCAGTACTAAATTATCCAAAGTCATGTAAGAATCGTGAACTCTTTAGAAAGGTCACGCCCTAGCTGCCAATCCGCGCGAAGACCGACACGGAGGTTCATGTACTTGCCCAATCAGCGCGTCGGCGCCCAGCGTGATCAATCACCCACGCGGTCGTGAGCACTGACAAGGAAAATGTCAGTTTGCTGTTTGACACTACCAACAGGTGGGTGCAAGGATTCTGACTGCGTCGTTCGAAGAGATCTGTACTGTTGAATCGGGCAAGTTTAATATTTCAAGACATTTTTATGAAAAAGATTGTAGCTGAGAGCATGAATAATCACGATGTGACATTAGGTTAGATTTATGAAGAAAATTGTCGAAATTGTGGGTGGAAATTCACATTTACTAGTCCACACATTTGAAAATTGACGTCAGTATTTCGGAACTTAAAGTATGAATTCATGTCAGGATAGCTTCTGATATAAATTTCGTCATTCTAATGTTAACGCTAGGATGTTAGGTTTCCTGTCATGTAATAGGAATACGAAAGGTGCAAAATATTAGCGTGAAAAACCGAAGAAGTGAAATCGCAATGTTGCATGTTTACAGTCAATGACCATTACACTTCAGAAAAAAATCACTTGAATTTCATATTTCGTGAAAAATCTTAAAAATCATTAATTGCTTACCATATCTGCAGTGAGGGGAGATTAGTTGGTGTGTGTTATGTTGTCAAATCACTTTATAAAATCGAATTTGAAGTAGAAAGGAGGTTTTTTACACGATTGCGCCATTTTGTCCATGTCCTATGGAAGCGGCGACTGTGGACGCGAGTACATCTTGTCGTTTCATGCACACATAGTATACAACGATTGAATGCCGTGAGTGCAATTCGTTAAAAAAATATATCAACGAGGCAAATTTGGGATTTTTCCATATCACGAAGCGCAGTTGCGAGTGAAATGGAACATCCAAAATTGTCGCAAGTGAATATATTTTACTATTGCACGAATATAGGCAGTCAATATTTTTTATATAACGATTTTACATTAGATTCCTACCACAGTGCACTAGCACCGTGCAATGGTTTATGATAAAAACTATTGCACGGGTAAAAACGCGCGAGATTATAAAACAAGTTATTGTTGTGATACGCGTAAACACATGAACCTTGCCTTCTTGCTCCATGTACGGTGTTTAGCGGTCCATGAATGCGGGGCGCCTGGGTGTTGTCGTTCGTTGTTTACAATGAAGGTTATAGGGACCCCATGTCGGATTGATGGGAACTGTTTGGCGAGAATTATTTGAGTACATGATGTTGATTCTGACTTCTAAATGAAAATTGGGAATATATTTAGTCATTTTTGGAAATAATAAGATTTGTTTTGTGAAAAATGCAACATCGGAAATCGCTTCTCCTCTTTGATTTTCATTGTTTAATTTATTCACGGTGCACTATGTAAATTCTAGGTCATTCACTGTATTTTACTGCACATTCGCACTGAGTGCCTAATAATAGGAAGATAGAAAAAAATAATATAATGTTGTGTGATATTATTTTAAACTGGTGAAGAAGTTAGGTGTGCTCAAGACGTGATTAAATATTTTCTTTCTCTTTAATTCATGAAGGATTAAAGTCATGTAAATGATTAGGTCATTTAGCGTATGGTACGGCGAATGAGCACCGAACTGCAAATAATGAGGAGTGGTATAGATAATGATAATGATGTTCTGTTGTTAGTATGTGAAGACTTGTAATTAAGTTAGGAGCGATGAAGCATAGTTAAATATTTTAGCTTCAAACTGTTGTTAGGAGAGTTAAATTCAAGTTAATTAGTTAATAATATTATATTATATAGGTGAAGTAAGGCTTATGTTTCCGTCCCACTAAATGATAGGGCGGGGAAATGTGTTATTCTTCTCTTTATGGTTTTGGAATATTATATGGTGAATTTTAAAATCATACTTAATACAAAATAAATTCTAAAGACACATGATAACTTTACCCTGCAATCATAGTTTTTAGAAAGTTATCACTGTATTCCTTCATTTTATGGATTGGTGCAACTTTAATTAACTCCGTTTGTCATTTTGGTGTTTTGCGGAATAATTAACTAAACTTCAATAAATAATTATCATTTCTGTAGGGTTAGTGTTAGGAACATGCTATCCAGAGGGAATATTAGACTCCCCTATGAAATAGACGGATATGGATTTTTTGTGTATGGATTTGATGAGATGCTGGGAACTTATTGCCACTCCCTTTAGAGTTAGTGTTAAATGTGTATTAAAGAACGGGGATATTCACATAAGGCGGTAGGAGTATTGTACTTAGATCGAGGGGGGGGAGATGTGAGTGTTAATTATAACTACAGATACGACATCTGGCGTTGTTATGTATTTGCTCGAGGGGGGGGGTGAGTGTGAGTGATGTCGAGTCAAAAAAGATGGGGGATTAAAAAGGAAGTTGCATGGACATACGATAATAGAAAGAGAAAATGACCTTAATATCTTATTAATTTATTTTCGAATTAACCATGATTTTATTGGCGGTAATTTAAAGTAAGATAGGGCGGAGTGTTGGTTCACCACCTTGCAGGACAGTTCAGGGACGAGGCCCACTCTACACTTCAGGGGACGAGTGTCCATCTACACTTCGGGACGATGGTTTCCCACTCTACGATTCAGGGACGAGGTCCCACTCTCCATTTCAGGGACGAGGTCCCCACTAACATTTCAGACGAGGTATCCACTTACACTTCAGGGGACGAGTGTCCCACTCTACAAATTAAGGGCGAGGTCCCACTCTAACAGTTCAGGGACGATGGTCCCCATCTACAATTCAGGGCGAAGGTCCCACTCTACAATTCAGGGACGAGGTCCCACTCGCCATCAGGGACGAGGTCACCACTCTACAATTCAGGGGTGGACCCCGAGGTCCCACTCTACACTTCCGGGACGGGCCCACTCTACACTTCAGGACGAGGTCCCACTCTACATTCGGGACGAGGTCCCACTCTACAGTTCAGGGACGAGGGTAACACATCCAAATTCGGGGCGAGTGGTCCTCACTCTACATTTCAGGGACAAGGGCCCATTCTACCACTCAGGGACGAGGTCCCACTCTACACTTAGAAGGGGCGGGACGAGGTCCCAATATACAATTGAAGGGACCAGGGGTCCAACTCTACAATTCAGGACGAGTACCACTCGGACGCTTTCAGGGGACGACGGTACCACTCGAGTTAATGGCCTGCTATGGTTTGAAACGAACGGTGCCATGTTTTAATTACATTGCGTGTTATGTGTGTGTAAAGATATCCAAAAAACTCCCATGTGTGTAAATGCAAACATATGCACCCTAGGTGTATATGGTTGTATTTACGGTTTCCGGCCAGTGCCTAGAGGGGTGGTTTACCCCTGGTTCAAAATTTTTATTTGAGTTTATAGGATAAAGTTACATTCAAAATTGGGTTTTACATTAACACCATATTTAGGAGATTCTGGACTTGTGATTTCCAAATTGAACATTCCAAAACTTACATCTTGTTGTACATAAAAAATATTCTGTTATATGAAAGACTTGTAGTTGATGTGTGGCAGTACATCACTAGTGTCAATTGTATGGTATATTTTTCTGCCATGCTGCCGATTTTCGATTTGATGACAAAAACACTTCGAGATTTTATATTAAAGTATATTTAAAATTGTGCAACTGTATGTATGTGGTGAGAAGGCGAGAAAGGGTTAGTAAATTATGTATGCAAATGAAAGTGTGTAAATACTTTATAAAGACCATAATGCAGTTGTGTTTGAACACTACCACAGGTACTTGACGTGGTGATGTAACCTGACGACGAGGCGAAGGCTGGGTGTAATAAAATTCTTGAGAACCTGATTTACCGAGTCACGTTCGGTCATTCAGAAGGATCGCAAGGTTCTGCCCCTTGCAACTTACCGCGAGTCCTTCCGGGGCGCGGCCGCCGTCCCGCTCACGTGGCAAGGATTTACACTATGCCTAACCGAACCCCCAAGTTTACAATATATCAATATCATGGTCATGTCACTGGTCATGATGCTGATTAACTGGTTGTGTGGCAATAATTAAGGGTCATTTCAAGATACAAACACTCGTAAATCACGGCCTATAGTCAGAAGAACCTTGTCTCAATCCTCAGGAATGTACGTGGTAACCAATTTGAGTTTAGCCTAGCCTAGGGCATGGGCGGCTCCAGGGAATCATAGGAGGCTAACATCAAGGGGGCGAACGTTCAAAATGAACTCAGTTTGGTTAAAACCCCCTAATGTTGTGCAAAAACCC
This sequence comes from Ophioderma brevispina, assembly GCA_023653785.1. Taxonomy (NCBI): domain Eukaryota; kingdom Metazoa; phylum Echinodermata; class Ophiuroidea; order Amphilepidida; family Ophiodermatidae; genus Ophioderma; species Ophioderma brevispina. The sequence continues at coordinate 8,119 of JAMKCH010046449.1, forward strand.
CTGTTTTTCCCTACATTTGAAATCCCAGGGTGGCCCGCCCCTTGTCCCCCCCTGGCGCCGCCCCTGGCCTAGGGCCAGCGTAGCCCTCCTAGGCCTTAGCCCTAGCCTAGCCCTAGACATTAGGGGCCAGCAGTTAGGTGTTAATCAGTAATCGTACCTAAAATGTTGAGATTAATGATTAACATCTAAACTGCTGGCCTGTTAGGTAGGCCCTAAGTTAGGGCATGGACAGAATGACCTAGGCCTTACATGGCTTATTCTGCTACTCACTGACACTGTTAGTTACTTACTGTTTTGAAGGAATTTTGCAACAACTGCAAACATGACAAATGACAAGACAATATAGCGAAATCATTTGCATTTGCTTTCGATTTCACGATTCTGATGAGCAGGCCCCAACCCTTGATTCCCATTTTGAAACGAAAATATGAAAATTGGAACAATAAAATTATCGATAATATGCCAACAATCGAGAAATTCGCCATCGCCAGACAATCTGTCATGTATGTGTTGTGATGTTACCTGTGATGCTACCCTGCTATGAGCAGAACGATCGCTTTGCACTGTGTTAAGAGTACAAGGTTTCCGAATTTACAGCCATCAGATACGACTGAAATTGACATTCTTCTGACTTTCAAAACACAAATTTACCTTATTCTAGCGATCGTTGATATCTTACCTACCACTGTGATGCAAATCTCGGTGATATAACATTGCAAATCGGTCCAAACTAGAGCCGTAAATGCTGCCCCAACCAGCATGAAGCAGGGCCAATTCACTTTTTCAGTCATGTAGTTTTGCCGGTTCGAAGTCTAAGTACAATCAGGGGGTTGACACTTAGCGCCTGTCGTCTTTTGCTCCTTTACCCCTCAATATGGCTATGGCAAAATACGAAAGTTCGTGCATACCAACAAAATTTATGGTCCCTCCTGTATTTATTAACATCACGTTATAGAGTTACGTGTTCACCGTTTGTAACCATGATAGTAACGAACTTCGCATTGCAAGACTCGGCTATATATAGCGCCCTCGATCGCACCAAGGTCCATCCCAGTTTAAGGGGTTCGTACACTGAATGTTTCACAATGTTAATTATTTTTTTTTTCAAATGCGCCTATTTCAGTTATTTCAAGGTCGAATTTGGTATGTTTAGTATCAAAATTTAGCTCCTTTAATGTTCTTTAGGTTTATTTAATCTATTTTTATAAATAAAGGTTATATATTTTGATACAGCCCTTGGAGTCTACACATTCGGGTCCCTTCAATTGAAATCCCCTGGAAATAGTTTAGTTCCCTACGATTTGTTTTTGTAAAAAGAACTTAATTCACCGTATATTTTATATTATAGCAATTCAGAAATTCACAGCTTTCATATAACACCAATTTCACGTTTTAAGTCCAAATAGTCTACAAGATTATCGCCTATGTATTGTTATTCCCGAGTTTTGCCTGGACCTTTTAGTGCTGTGTCTCACCACCTTAAAATCTAACCCGAGTTGTTATAGCGCCCCCCATAAACCAAGGTCCAGGGACCACTGTTCGTCCACAAGTGTCATCTCCTTATTTTAATCCTCCTTGGTACAATCTCCGTCCCCTCCTTGATGAAGATAGTGGTTTTGCATGGCCTTTAGCAACGTAAAGAGGTCAATCTCTTGCACCAGTATGAAAGCATGCGCTGTGTTACTGTTAGCCTTGATTTGCTGTGTTGCACAAAAATGTGAGAAGCCTGTTGCTGGATGGAATTTCGAAGTTGTCACCTGAGTAAGTCTTTGCCCCACAACAATTTTGGCAAATAACCTCGGCCGCTAGCAGTCTAGATAGATTTTATTTACGTCCATTGGGTTCAACGAGGCCGTTTGCGTTTGGCACCCTTTAGTACATTTCTTTTGGATTGTTTCTAGCATGCACGTGAAACGATATGCATTCTAAAATGTGCAGGTTATTTCCTAAGTATCGGCTACCAATTCCAGTCTCCTCTGTCTTTAAGTAAAAATTCGGCGCATTTTATGCCAGTTTTACAGACGGCGGCCGATGGGAATCATCACCACAAATGCCGCTCTATACTTCCCAGGACGTCCACGCAGTACAGTCCCTGTAACCCGAATGGAACTGTCACCTGAAACCCTCGTTTGAATCATTTAAAGAAGAACAACCAAGTATCTAAGAAACCACCCTCCAGCTCTAACTAACGTCTAGCGGACTCACTCACTAACCTCTGCTTTGACCTCTGCTGTCGAGGAGCTGCATATACATCCGTCAAAGTCAAAGTGATTGGTTTGGTCGTTTTGATGAGTAGCTATATTGAAAGAGGCTCGGCCGCCATCGTCTGAGCCCATAGACAATTTGAGTATAGCGCCACCAACCTGGCCACCAGGCCTTGTTCAAATCAACGTGTAACAAGTCAGTAATATGTTATCGTTATCAAAAAAGGAGTAACATGAAATCCTATTCATAATTTATGTGTCATATCAGCGATGTTATTGTTTATATTTCGAGCAGTATGCCACAATGTATGTATCTGAACTCTCAAATATGTTAAATATCTCAGCCTCGTCTCAACATTGGAAATCGCAGTGTCCTCTTTAAAGTAATCTCTTATAGCTCGCGCCCCTCCGGCGCTAGCAAAATTGATAATTCATTTGTCTGTTTTTTTTACGCGATTCTCATTAGTCATCCATGAAACTTAAATCTATCACATCGACCCACTAATTTCATAAATATATGTTTGACAAGATAATAGACTGTGGGTCAAATATTAACTGGTTGGGCATTGGGCCTTGGGCAGCCTAAATTTTCTGGGAACGCCACATAAGTTTTACAAATGTAAACACCCAAATTTTTTAAATTTGTGGAGGGTTTCAATAGGGTTCGTCATTATGTCCTGAAATATTTTTCTGCCATTGTGTCCCTTTATGTTATGCTCATTATCTTTACCTAAAATTAGCGTGTTTCTTAATCCCCTATTTCACGTGCCTTTTTGTTGTGAATTCCTTTGCTTACCTTGGAGCTGGGACTGGTCATTTTATGTCTGAAGGTGGTATTACATGTTGGAACTTGCTACCTGGATGGAAAGGTACTGTATAATAACAAAAACGTCCTTCAACTCTCCCACACGGTTACACACCACCAAATAAATTGTCCTTGGTTATTACAAAATGGTCCTAATAAAACGTAAATTTCTCTCAACGAAGCGCCTCCAGTTGCTTAATTATGCATTACCTTGGAATGTTGGGACCTCTGCATCCCATTCCTCAAGAATAATCCAAAAGTTGACCACGGCTTTTTCGAGCTAATGAATCGTGAAACGATGAGTTCGGATTCCCTCTGAAACTGTGGTTTAATATCAAACATATTCCTTTGGGGTTGGTGTAAATTAAGTACGTAATACATCAGTATAAGACTCCACAATTTTTGTCTTGACTTGTGCTGATTTATCTTAAAATAATTTCTAACACAAAATATGGCCCAGGGAGTTTTCCAGTTTCTACTATATTTCAGTTTTACTTAGACTGTCACTATTTTTACCTTTTCCGCAAACACTTTTCGGCCGACGGAGGTTGCCAGAGCCAATCTTTTTAGTGGTGTGAATCACACACACCCACATCACCCCAAATCTT
>JAMKCH010046450.1:0-26085 GCA_023653785.1 Ophioderma brevispina
TCTCTGCAAATAATAGGACCAGAAGTAAAATAATAAGGACAAAATCGGACACTAACTACAACACATAACTGGAGAGTCACATCTTTGAATACTGCTGTTTTTTCCCTTTTCTGTAAATTTTTCAGTTGCAAAAAAATAACTTATGAGGATTCTTCAGACTTATCCTTCATTTCAAATATTTTTACTTTGTAAGTGAATCACCCAAAGTTAAAAGAATGAAGTACTTGAGAAATTTGTCATTCTGTCTCTCGCAAATTAACATGCAGTGATGTTGACTAAAAATGTACACTAAACAGCTGATTGTGCTGCATATCGGAACAGAATAAACAAAGATCAATAATGTATGTGTTTGAGGTCAAACTGTACAAGTTATGATGTACAATACCAGGCTTTAAAATCAGAATTTTATATGCACGTATACAAATTCTAGAATTGTTTAAAACGTACTGCACATCCATGCTATAGTAACAAAAACAATACATTGGGTTTTGATTTTTTCTGATATTCCGGATTAGTAAATCACCGTTTATCCCTTTTATAATTAGTTACTTTTTAGTACTTACTAGCAGGAGGCCCGCGCTTTGCGCGGGCTCCCGCTAGATGAGTGAACGGGAGCGATCACTGAAACGGAAGCGATCACTGAAACAGAAGCGATCAGGGAAGAAGTGATACACTATGGCAACACCACCGCAACCACACCAGTAAAATAACAGTGAAATGTGACTGTCCCCAAACGCCCGTATTTTGGAATTACCCGTCATCCTGAAGTTAAGGACTCCCACCCACACCGTCAAAACATTTGGTATTCTTAACATTTTTAATTACTCAAGTTCCCGTCATATCCTGTAGCTCATGGATTTACCCTTTTCTAACTAAGGAAACGTAACTATCAGAATATTTTTTTCTGCTCAAAACTACTCCCGGCTGTGTCCTAACCCGTATTTCCGTAATACCAGAACCAAAGCGAAATAACATGCATGTCATTGATCAGTTTTAATCAGGGAGCACACAGATTTCCCATTTTCCAAATAATAAAACGCCCATATTTCACCAGTGTTTAACCTTTTTATCTCAAAAGTACTCCCTGTGTGCTAACCCGTAGTTCCTATTATATCTGCAATCCTTTTTCTCGTAACTCCTCAAAATCCCGTATAAAGTTTCTCATCCTACAGGTTATGATCCCAGTCACAACATCCCGTATTATTAAATCTGTTTCCCGTCATACTCCATCTTCTAAATAATAAACGTCAATATTTAATCCCGTAACTTTTTGATATTTAATCTTTTTCTTCTCAAGATTACTTCCAGTTTTCGTCATACTGTACATACCACAACCAAAGCGAAAAAAACATGATGTGTTATTGACCTTTGTTGCACTTAAGGTCCATTCATACTTTCACTGCAATGCACGATATATCGATCACTTTCTGCTGCAACTTGATGCAACCCACTGCAATGTAATTTAAAACAAATGCAATGCAGTGAAAGTATGAACGGACCTTTAGGCGCCTGTTAAATGCGTACTGCATACATCGTCTCATGCGTAAGACGCCCAGTGCAACATGCCACCCCCGTACGACGCACTTGCTAGTAACGGTATAAACAAATAGGGATAATTTCACAATAGCAACCACCACTTTTCAACTAATTTTTCAGGCCATTTCCTTGAACGATTGCGTCCGAAATATATTTTAGAAACACCGCCGGGTAATAATCATCTTTTGGTGGCAATATGGAGGAAAACTGACTGAGCCTTTTGCGAAGATACTACACCCAACATTCGGCAAATTATAGTATGATTTCTTTTTCATAGTAGCAAACGTACCTTATGAATAGGTGTCTCTTTGTGCTTCTCCCAAGGCCAGGGACTGCAAGGCACGCACACACTACACAGAAAGTTGTACTTGGTCATTTGGTTCTGTAAATAGACATAAAAAATTGGCCATAAGAATACCCGTCGCGTGATGAGAGCCAGGGTAACCACGACATGCAGACAGCCGCTGTGTGTAAACTATCTATCTGAATCTGCCACAAAATAAAGGCAAATCCTTGCCTGCGAGTGTATGTCTATGGGTAGGTAATCTGTGTCTACTCAGTGGTAGCTGTGTGGCTACTACATTTATCTAGAAAACCCAACTTAACTAGAATTTCGTGGTTCTCGCCTTGTTCGCACTCGCTATATTCAAAGAATATAACTGTGAGCCGCTCCATGACCTTTGATTCTCTTGGCATATGACCTTTGACCTCATCAACCATTGAGGGATACGTTGGTGCATTGACACAAGTTTTGGTTCCAATTGAAACCTAAACTTTTTCAACTCAGGTCAATTTTACATTTTTAAGCCTAAATTTTTCAAATTGACCTCACATTACCTTTGACCTTGGCACATAACCTTTGACCACCTCACATGGTTGCACCTATTACACAAGGGTTCCAATGAACTTCAACTTTGAAATTGGAGGTCAATTTGAAAAAAAATCAACAGCAATTCTAAACAAGGCGAACTGTGGCGTAAAATATGTCCCCGCCGAATGTCGCGATCACTAACAGTGATTTAATGCACTACTACAACACCTCACCACATACCCAACACCCCCAACATTCACCCCTACCAAACCATCCCGCAAAACCCCACCCCCCCTCAACACCCCGCACACCCACCCCCGCCCATACACCCCAACTCCCCAACACTCTGCAAAACCGCCCTGTAACACCATACCCCTCCTTAACACCCCTCAACACACCCCAACCCCCACCCCAAGACCTGTAACACGCCTCCCCTTCCCAACACCCCACAACCTGCCATTCCCCATCCCCACACCCTCAACACTCTCCCCCTCCCTCTCCAACACCGTGCAACACTCCACCCCCTCCCGCAACACTACGCAACACCCCTCCCAAACACCCTGCAATATCCACCCTCCACCAACACCCTGCAACACACACCCCCTCCCAACACCCTGCAATACCCAACCCCCTCCCCAACATCCCACAACTCCTACCCCATCCCCCCAACACCCCTACCCTCCCATATGGATTAGTAGTCGCAGAGCCAAAGGAAATTGTGCCTATCCAAATGTACCGTTCAGGCGAAACGGCAATTACACATATTTAATTAGCTCATTTGATACCTAAGCCGCTATATCACATAATTTGTCAAAATAGCAAAAAAGATGTGCCCCCATGATAGGCTTTCATGCAGCGCAAAGGTGAATTTGAGTATCCGAGGTACCATTTCAAAAAAAAATAGCAATTACACTGATTTTTGCATATTAATAGCTCATTGATAGCTCAATTTGCCACCGATCCGAAGGGGAATATGCCCCAAATTGAATCAGGTCGAGAACTCTTCAGCTGGCTTCCTTCCACCAAGGTAAATCAGATACGCCTTATTAAGGAAACTCCAGAAAACTTGTAAAGAGGCCTTGCAGGGGAATTGTTTTGTAAATTATGCAAAGTAGATATGTAATTAGCATATGTTATGGGCAACAATCTAATTCAGGTCGAGAACTCATTAGCCCGCTTCCTTCCACCCAGTTACATCATTGTGCCCTTACGGAAACTTCCGATAAATGTATACAAGGTGGGTTAACATTTTTACAACGGGTAGGGTGACGGAACGAACTTGATCATTTCATAGTTTCCCGTTCCGAACTCGTTCGGCGGGGACAAAAAAACTACTGAACACTTTCAAGTGACACAACAACATACACAAGCACAAACGGATTGCTAAGTGGTCCTCCAGCTATAGCTGGCAGCCCACAAAAATTGGTTCAAAATATATATATACAGATCCCGTTATTCATTACAGACTGCTGAAATTGAGGCCATGCAACACCAGCAGTTTAAGTTGCTATGGGGGACTCACTGGCTCACTGTGTGTGTGAGTGTGCACTTGGTTAAAGCAAGCCAGGGTTCAGCTCTGCCTATTGGCAATTACATTACTGATGTTTGGTCATCATACGTAATTATATAACTCTTATGCCATCGAGCCATGCAATACTATTGCACTGTGGCAAGAATCTATGTAATATTATTATATCTATATGATATCATTATTTAAAACAAATATTGACTGCTTGTATTCATGCAATAGTTAAAATATATTACTTGAAAAAAATGTTGGGTGTTCCATTTCACTTGCCTGTGGCTCATCAAAGGTTCCAAGGATTTGCATCCCCAACCCCTGGTCCACCAATGTGTAAAGTGAAAATCTACGGAGCTGCTATAGCATTATGTGATGTTTGTAGCCAATCAGAGACATAGGGAGAAAAGCTTGAAGGTTTGTACAGAAATATAGATGGTCTATTTTGATTGGTTACTCATAGGTTATATCATGCTATAGTCGCTGTCATTATTTCTGAAACAATTGGCACGCGCGCGTCTGTTGAATTGCGTATTAGATTTCCGTTGCCAAGCGTTCGTCACACACTTCCGGGTTTACGCGCATGCAGGCAGAATTTTGTTTCAGAATTACTGACGAACACTATATATCATCCAGCCACCTCCGTTAGCGGGGACAACCCCCGGCCTTATTCAAAACTTTGCATTTACTACTACTACTGCTATAATTCAGAGGTGTCAGTAGAGAAACTGAAACCACCACAAATGACACAACTTTACCATCTCACCCTGAAGTTTACAGAAATAGCCCCTTTGCAACAATAGATTGTTTGGTCAATTGGTTCCATTTAACCTAACTAAAAATACAGCGTTCACCAAACAAGTGTTGTCTGTGAATGTGGAAAGGTCATATGGGGTCACCAATGTCACATGAGTTCACCAACTCATGGGATACTACCAAAGGGCAATTGTGTCCAAGGTTCATGAAAACTAATCTACATGTGACTACACCATGCAATTATGTTTAGGGTATAGCATTTACCAAACACAAGTGTTGTCTGTGAATGTGGAAAGGTCAAATGGGGTCACCAAGGTAACATGAGTTCACCAACTCATGGGATACTACTAAAGGGCAATTGTGTCCAAGGTTCATGAAAACTAATCTACACGTGACTAACACCATGCAATTATGTTTAGAAAGGATTTTGAGATGAGAGTGGGCGGAGATTGTGGGGAAGGATGTGCAGATTTGTGGGGGTGCTTTAAGGAAGGGGTTGTCGTTACGGAGTGTGATAAGTGGGGAGAAAAAAAGGTAGGAGAGAGAGAGGCGAGAAAAGGGTGGTGGAATGATGAGGTGAGGGAGGTGATAGCGAGAAAGAAGGATGCATTTAAGGATATGAGAAAAAATGGTACGGAAGAGAATAAGGTGAGCTATAAGAGGCTAAAGAAGCGAGCAAAGAGGGTGGTTGCGAAGGATATGAGGAGGCAGAGAAGGGGCTGAGTGAGCTGAGAGAGAATCCAAACAAGGTGTATAAAATTTCAAAACATTTACTGTTTTAATATCTATAAGTATTAACTTGCTTACCTTGATGTAGATGTACTACTTAACAATTTGCATACTTCTGGAAGGATATGCAAGCCTCCAGTTTTGAATCCTTATTCAAAAATCCCTAAAAATACACATCCTATCATGACCTGGCAACCCGACGTAGGCAACCCGACACTATACTCGCCCTCATAAACTTCTCACCTAACCAATGAGAAGTGATTTTATCAGTGGGCTGGCGAGGGAGGGCATCTACGTCAAGGTAAGCAAGTTAATACTTATAGATATTAAAACAGTAAATGTTTTGAAATATCAATAACGTATTACTTCTTACCTTGAGCGTAGAGTGTACTATTAAACAAAAATTTGCATACATTTACTGTCAGTACAGATTAGCACAGTAAAACTGGCTGGTGGTGAGAAAACTCACGTACTCCTCAAATCCCGTATAAGTTTCTCTTCTTACAGGGTTTATGATTCCAAGTCACAACATCCCGTATTATTAAATCTGTTTCCCGTCATACTCCATCTTCTAAATAATAAACGTCAATATTTAATCCCGTAACTTTTTGATATTTAATCTTTTTTCCTTCTCACGATTAACTCCCAGTTTTTTGTCATACTGTACCTACCACAACCAAAGCGAAAAAAAAATGATGTGTTATTGACACCTTTGTTGCACTTAATGTCCGTTCATACTTTCACTGCAATGCACTTATATCGATCCACTTTCTGCTGCAACTTTATGGCAACGCCACTGCAATTAATTTAAAAAAAAAACAAATGCAATGCAGTTAAAGTATGAACGTACCTTTATGCGCCTGTTAAATATGCTACTGCATACATAGCATCGTCTCAATGCGTAAGACGCCCGTTGCAACATGCAACGCCTTACGACGCACTGCTATTACGGTATAAACAAAAATAGGGAATTTCAATAGTCAACCACCACATTTTCACTAATTTTTCAGCCATTTCAGAACGAATTTCGTCCGAATATATTTTAGAACACCCTCCGGGTAAATATCAAAATCTTTGGTGCATATGGAAGGAAACTGACTGGGGCTTTGCGAAGATACCACAACATTCGGCATTATAGTCTGATTTCTTTTTTCATAGTAGGCAAACGTACCTTAGGAATAGGGGTCTCTTTGGTGCTTCTCCTCCCAAGGACCAGGACTGCATGCAACACACCGCACACCGACACAGAAAGGTTGGTAATTTGTCATCTCTTTTGGTTCTGTAAAATAAACATAAAAATTGGGGCCTAAGAAAACGTAGCCGCGTGATGAGAGCCAGGGTAACCACGACAATGCAGACAGCCGCTGTGTGGACACGACTACAGTAATGCCGAACAAAAATAAACGGAATCCTTGCCTGCGAGTGTACGTCAAGTGGGTAAGGTAATCTGTGGTCTAAGCTCAGTGGTAGCTGTTTGGCTACTACCATTGAATATCTTTCTAAGAAAACCACAATTTACTAGAATTCCGTGGTTCTCGGCTTTCGCACCTCGCTATATCAAAGAATATAAGCTGTGGGGGGGCCGCTCCATGACCTTGATTTGGCATATGACCTTTGCTCATAACATTTCGGGATCACTTGGTGCATATGACACAAGTTTGGTTCCATGACCTAACCCTTTCATTCATGTCACTTTACATTTTTATGAAAGGCCGTATTTTTCAAATTGACCTCACATTACCTTTGACACTTGGCACATACCTTTGACCACAACATTCAAAAAAAATTGGTGCACCTAGGACACAAGTTTGTTTCCAATTGAACTTCAACTTTGAAAATTGCGGTTCATTTGAAAAAAAAAATCCCCAATTCTTACTGTACATAAGAGGCGGAACTTGTGGCGTAAAAAAGATGTCCCCGCCGAAAGTCGCGATCCCTAACATGTGATTATGCACTAACAACCTCCCACCCCTCCTCCCCAACACCACCGCTCCCCCCGCAACCTCCAACCCCTTCCCCAACATCCCGCAAACCCCCACCCCCCTCCAACACCCTCAACACCCACCCCCTCACCCCCACCCCAACCTGCCCCCAACACACTGCCAAAAAACCTCCCTTTAACAACCACCTAACCCCTCCTTAACACCACCACTCCCTCCACCAACCCCCCCACCCCCCCCGGCCCCTACGTCCTGTCCCGAAGCACACCCACGCCTCCCTTTTCCTTCCCCAACCACCCCACAACCTGCCATTCCCCTCCCAACACCCTGCAACACTCTCCTCTACCCCTAACCAAACTCTACCCTCCCAACACCCTGCAACCTCCCAACCCCCTCCCCAACACTCCCGCAACACCCCCCCCTCCCAACACCCTGCAATATCCCAACCCCTCCCCAACCCCCGCTGCAACCAACAACCCCCCTCCGCCAACCGAGCACCCTGCAATACCCCACCCCCATCGGCCCCAACCTCCCACACATCCTCCCCCCAAAACACCCCACCTCCCCAACACCCTCCCCCTCCCCTATGGCATCGTAGTCTCAGTATCAAAGGAATTTTGTGCCTTCAATGCCGTTTCAGAGAAACGGGGCAATTACACATATTTAATAAATGAGCTACATTTGCATGACTAAGAAGAGCCGCATATATCACACATATTCAAATAAGCAAAAAGATGTGCCCCCCATGATGGCTTTCATGCAGCGCAGGAATTGTGAGTATCCCTCCCGTACCATTTTCAAAAATATAGCAATTACAACAACACTAGATTTTTGCATATTAATTACCATTTGCATACTCAATTTGCCCGAACTATGCCCAAAATCTTAATCAGGTCATCAGAACCCTTCAGCCTGCTTCCCTTCCACCAAGTTACAAATCAATCTACGCCTTATTACGGCACATCCAGAAAACTTGTACACGGCCTATGCAGGGGAATTTCGTAAATTCAATGCAATTAGATCTTAATTAGCATATTTAATGGCCACAATCTAATCAGGAGGTGTCGAGAACCATTGCCGTTTCTTTCCCTTCCCCCCACCAATGTACATCATTGTCGCCCTTAACGGAACTCCAGATAAATCGTATACGTTGGTTTAACATTTTTACCACGGACGGACGGACGCGATCATTCATAGTCCCCGTTTCCTAACAGTCGTTCGGGTCGGGGACAAAAAAAACTGACATTTCAGTGACACCACACATACACATCACAACGGAGTGCTAATTGGTCCTCCAGCTAAGCTGGCAGCCGGGGCGTGCCAAAATTGGTTCAAAATTAAATATATACAGATCCCGTTATTCATTACAGAATGCTTAAATTGAGGCCACATGCAACCACAGTTTAAAAGAGTTGCTATGGGGGACTCACTGGCTCACTGTGTGTGTGATGTGCACTTGGTTAAAGCAAGCCCAGGGTTCGCTCTGCCTATTGGCAATTACACAATTCTGATTTGGGTCATCTACGTAATTATATAACTCTCATCATCGAGCCAAAATGCACTACGATTGCACTGTGGCACAAATATATGTACTATTAGTATCTATTGATCATCATTATTTAAAACAAATATTGACTTGCTTTGTATTCAGCAATAGTTAAATATATCACTTAGACAAATGTTGGGTGTTCCATTTTCACTTGCTTGCCCTGTGGCTCGAAAAAAAAAGGTTACAAGGATTTTCATCCCCAACCCCTGGGTCCCCCACTGTGGAAAAAAGGAAAATCTACGTAGGCTGCTATAGCATTAATGTGGCTTGTTTTGTAGAGCCAATCCAGACTAATGGGAAAAAAAGCTTGAAGGTTTGTACAGAAAGATATCAAAGCAAACAAGATTGGCGTCAGGAAGACCCAGAAAAGAGGTGCGACAATCAAAAAGGGCAAGTGGCACCGAAGGGGAATCGAAGATAACGAAGAATCGGCCGATACCGCGGATGATGTACGGCAGAAGGAGTTACAGCAAAGTGAGGTAGACACACAAAAAGTCAGCGATGACCAGGAGAACACGCAACTGTCAAAAGGGTGTCCAGTTAGAGAGGTTAAGATGGTGTAGGGAGGGGCGGGGTAGAGGGCGGCTATGGCAGAATCAGTAAACTAAGGTAGACGGAGGGGGGGGGGAGGAAGGATATCAGAGATACGGTCGATACGAAGGAGGAAAATTACAGAGAAGGAGGAGAAAGAAATTACAGAGGGGAAGGAGGAATGGAGGGTGAGGAGTGAATGCTAGCAATGTTGGCGGAAAAGTAACAAGGAGTAAAAGAGAATAAGTATATGTGCGTGGATAAGCCTCAGAGCGAAACAGCGCGAGTTGCAAGATGAGAGACGAGCAACACATTTGGGGACGCGTAGTTTGCGGAAGTAGGAGAGGCGTTGAATATTTTATGCGAAGTCCTTGACATGAATGCTTATGGAGCGGGCCCTAATGGAGTGGGAGGTTTTAAATGGTGAAGGGCATGATAAATGTGGGTTTATTTCTACTCTATATGTGGAAGTTGAATTGTTGGTGGGGTGTTATGTGATACTTGGGTAGGGACTGATTAATGAGGTGGTGGGATATAGGATTAATAGAATAAAGGAATGGGCCGGGGGCCGTAGGTATTATATTTAAATTTTTATACTATTTTTTAAAAAAGTTTATGCTGAGGCCACTATTATTGATACTCATAGTTCTACATTTGGGGCTATAGTCGCTGTCTTATTTCCTGACACAATGGGCCCGCTGGCGCTGTTAATTGGTATTAATTTTCCGTTAGCCAATCGTTTCGTCACACACTAAAAATCCGGGTTTACGCGCATGCAGGCGAATTTTGTTTCAGAATTACTGACGAACAATATATCATCATCCCGCCACCTCCGTTATCGGGGACACCCCGGCCTTATTTTCACAATTTTCATTTCTACTACTACTGCTAATACTTTCCTTCAAAGGTGTCAGTAGAGAAACTGAAACCACCACAAATGACACAACTTTACCATCTCACCCTGTACGTTTCACAGAAATAGCCCCTCTTTGACACAATAGATTGGTTTGGTCACTTGGTTCCATACCGAACTAGAAAAATACACAGCGTTTTCACCAACAGTGTTGTCTGTTGATGTGGAAGGTCCTATGGGGTCAACCCTGTCACAGAGTTTCACCAACTCATGGGATACTACCAATGGCATTGTGTCAAGGTTCATGACAACGAATCTACATGTGACTACACCATGCAATTATGTTTTAGGGTATAGCATTTACCAAACACAAGTGTTGTCTGTGAATGTGTAAAGGTCAAATGGGTTCACAAAGGTCAACCTGAGGTCACCAACTCATGGTATACTACTAAAGGGCATTGGTGTCCAGGTTCATGAAAACAATCTCCAACACCTTGACTAACACCATGCAATGATGTTTAGAAGGATTTTGAATGAGAGTGGGGGAGCTTGTGGAATGATGTGTCAATTTGTGGGGGTGCTTTAACAGAAGGGTGGGTGTTACCGGCTTGTGATGAAGTGTGTGGGCAAACAAAGGTGAAGAGAGAGGAGACAGATACCCGGGTTGGTGGAATGATGAGGTGAGGGAGGAGATAGCGAGAAGCGATGCATTTAAGGATATGAGAAAAAGGTACGGAGAGAATAAGTTTAGCTATAAGAGGCTAAAGAAGCGAGCACGAGGGTGGTTTGGCGAAGGATATGAGGGGCAGAGAATGTGCTGATGAGCTGAGAGAGCATCCAAACAGTGTATAAAATTTCAAACATTTACGGTTTTAATATCTATAAGAAGTATTAACTTGCTTACTGACGTATATGCTCCATTACCCTTAACACTTTTGCTACTTTCTGAGGATTTTGGCAAGCCTCCCAGTTTTGAAAAGCCCTATTCAAAAATCCCCTAAAATACACACCTACTCATGACCTGGCAACCCGACGTAGGCAACCACCCTATACTTCGCCCTCATAAACTTCTCACCTAAAACCAATGAAGAAGTGATTTTATCAGTGGGCCTGGCGAGGGAGGTCATCTACGTCAAGGTAAGCAAGTTAATACTTACAGAATAGTAAAACAGTAAATGGTTTGAATCATCATACGTATTAACTTCTTACCTTGGATAGTATATGTACTACTTAACAATTTGCATACATCTACTGTCAGTACAGATTAGCACAGTAAAACTGGCTGGTTGTTGAGAAAACTCACGTACGTATTGTATTAGTATGTGTCGGATCTTGGGAGGACAACATAGTCCACACCCATTGGATGTGTTTGGAGCAATAGAAAATATATTTCTATTTCGCCCAACTCAAGATAAACGACTCAAGAAGGGATTGTGGATCATTGTTATCGCTAATAACTATCTTGAGGGTCATAACTGATGGACAAACCATAGTAAACAACTAGGCATATGGTGAACGTCATTCAACCAGGAGCCTTAACACAAGGTAAGCCCTTACTTACTTTGTTTTAACAATGAAAAGCAAATTAATTTACTTCGATAATCAATGCCTGGCGCGCCCACTAGGACTGCCGAAACCCATAGCAATTCTTTGGATCATCATTTGAGATATCTCCTCATGTTACGTTGTGATGAAAGTCGTGGGAGTCCGCCAACACCGCTTTCTAATGCACTCGTTCAACTTGACCCTTTGTGGAATGCCCACGAAGCTGAGACACCGCCCTCGTGTAATTATCAGAAGTACTTGGCCCGTCTTCAGTGCCCCCCTGATTTTTCAATCACCTCTATAACCACCCCGCCAAGATTTAGCATCTGCCTTTAGGCTTTTGGGTAGTAACGAAAAGTTGCTGCATTTCGCCGCGAATGGTACGAGTTCTTTTGATGTACCACTTTAGCGACCTTACGGGGCACCATACTTTATCTTTCAGGAGGACGGAATTGGTTATATATCTAAAGCGCAGGGCTTCGCTCGAAAGAGATCTTTTTCATTTTTTCGCGAAAACCTGCCTTGAAATATAACGTTACTCCGCGACGCGAGAAAACCGCTCGCTCGTCCTAACGCTAATGCATCAGCTCTGAACATCTTCGCCCAGATGCCTCGCAATGAGAAAAACCGTTTTCAAGGTAAGGTCACCGTAAAGACCCACTCGAAAGAGGCTCAAATGGAGGGCCCTTAAGGAACTCCAACACAGTAGGGAGAGCCCAGGGAGGAACTAATTTTTCTCCTTGTGCGGTTGAATTAGCCATTCCATCTAGTCAGAGCCTCATTGGCCCTCCGCATGATTACGTTAGTCGCATCCTCGAAAGCCCACTTATGAATAGACTGGATCGCTGACTTATAGCCCCTGTGTCAGATTCCAGGGCAAAGTCAAAAAACCACTCCTAGAAGTCATGCTATGTCTTCATAGGTGCTTCGAGTTGGAGAAACCTTTCTCCTCTGCCACACCACTCATTTCGCTTATCGAACTGAGAAAAATATGTCCTGAGTGTAGATTCTCGTCTCCTCTGGCCGCCAGTGTGGCAGACTCTTTAGAAATCCTGCCTCCTCCAGCTGATCCCTGACAATGGCCAATCAGCTAACTGAAGACTGCTTCTATGTCGTGGTATCCCTCGCCTCCGTCCCCCGGAATCCGCAAGAGATCGGACTTGTGGCAGGAGGCGGGGCTGACCTACTAATAGATCCAGCAGAGTTCTGAACCAAACTGTTTGGCCAGAATGGAGCCTATTAGGAGGCACTACACACTCCTGTCTGAGAAATCTTCATCAGAACCTTGTGAATCAGAGCAAGCGGAGGAATGCATAAGCTTCATCCTTCCCAATCCAAGAGAAGGGCGTCTATTGCCAGAGCTCCCTTGTCCGCCACTCATGGAGCATAACACTGGAAGTTGTCGGTTCTGAGCCGTCGCAAACAGGTCCAATGGATGGCTCGAACACCCTAAAAAAGATCCTCGCCCCCCCCCCCGCCTCCCTCCCAATAGAGTTTGAGCTATTTTGTTTTGACAACGCCCCTGCGTCATAGACAGAGGATATCTCGAGAACCAATTGTCCGCAGTGACAATGGACACTCCTGGTATGGTGGATCGCTACTAAGACAAATTGATGTTCTAATCAACCAATAGAATCATCCCGCCTACGTGAAGGCAAATGTGGGGGACCCTTGCCCCACCCTGTTTGTTCACGTAGGCGCCCACTGTAGAGTTGTCCGTCTGACAGGGACATTCTGTCCTTAACCATGCGTGAGTGTCGGGAACAATGCCCATAACTCCTACACACATTGAGGTGATCACACGCCTTTCTGGCGTCACACACACCGTGCACCTTGACTCCGCTTATATGTCCTCCCCCCACCCTGTCAACGATGCGTCTGTTGTCATCGTCACTCGGACAGCGGGGTGGACATGCTCCCCGCCTCTATCTTTGACGCACTGTCCACCATAGAAGCTCTCGGCGGAGCACGTCTGACATCGGCACCGTCGTTGTTTACCGATGACGACTGGGGCGGTAGTGAAACAACAAGTGAAGTTGAATCGCCCTCATGTTTAGACCAATAGTGGACCCAAGGTCGACAGGCCTCGCCATTAACCTAGTACGCGTAGCCAAGCCGACGCTGGTGCCGTCTGGGTCACAATCAAGATTCTGACACAGAGCACTCAATTGTCCACACGCTCGCTTTGACGGAACAGCCCTCCCTACTCTTCAAATCGAGGCCTGGCTCCCAAGAATGTTGGATTCTGAGACGGGACCAAGTGGATTGTTTTAGGTTGACTTACTCTAACTCTGTCCACCGTATTCAACACTAAGCGGGTATGAGCTTGCGCCATCTCCCGCGATTTCGCTATCAGGAGTCCAAATCGTCCAAATATGGAAGATCGAACACCTCTTGCAAAGGAGCGCTCCCACAGCCTTCACCACCCTCGTGAAAACGCGTGGTGCGTGTGGACAGCCCGAACGGGAGACAACAATTTGTACGCTCTGGTTTCTGAACTTGGAACATTAGGTACCGTTGATGATCGTCCCGTATCGGAATAATGCCAAATACGCCGTCTTTGATGTCTATCGACGTGGCCCATTTGTCTTTATGGGCGCTTTAGAAGAACCGTCGTCCAGATCTCCATCCTGAACTTGAACGGCTTTATAAAAACTTGTTCAGCGGTTATCAGGTTCATGAATGGCCGCCAGTCCCCATTTTTTTTCGGGGTTAGAAAAAAACTTAGCAAACCAAAAACCCTTTAGAGAGCCCTGAGCTAGCACACATTGTAACACATCTCAAGTAACAAAAGGTTTGCGTGATTAAATATGTTGACAGACTGACCGGAACCCCTGAAACTGATTTCTTAGTGCCGCAAGTGGTGCTTAAGGAGAGGGGTCCAAAACAAGTTTGTACAGTGGTCAAATGTGTAAATTGATCCAATCATGTTGAAAAGCACACCATTTTTAATGTGTCTAACCACAGGGATTCAGAAAATGTATATTTGTAATATGTACAGCTAAAGTTTCAGCAGTTATAGGCTAACAACAGCAAAAATCAATAATCAGGGTCAATTTCAGTTGTACAGGGTCAAATTTTACAGTTGCTCGATTTGGATAAAAATGGGTGCAAATTATTGGTGTGGAGTTCCATAGGATTTAAATAAGGAATAGTTTTGGACTGTCTTAAAAATGCTTAGTTTTGTCCGAGGTAGGGGGGAACAGAAGGCCAACGTCCACTGCATTCAATGGGGATTAATCTTGTTACCCCCCTACTTTTCTTAAGCAAGCATTTGAGAACACTCAAAACTATCCTTAATTTTATCCTATGAGCTCCACCAATATTTGCACATTTTTTATCCAAATGCGGATCAGTTTATAAAATTTTGACCCCTGTACAACTGATTGACCCTTTTTATTGATTTTTTTGTGTTTTAGCCTATAACTCTGAAACTTTGGCTGTACATATTACAACGATACCTTTTCTGAATCCTTATGGTTCGACACATAACATGGTGTGCTTTTCAACATTATTTGCATCAATTAAAATTTGACCCACTGTACAAACTTGTTATTGCCCCCTCTCCTTAAAGGCCCCACTGCGGCACTTAAGAATCACGTTTTAGGGGTTCCTGTCATCTGTCAACATATTTAATCATCAACCTTTTGTATCTTGAGAGTGTTTCCAAAGTGGTGCTAGCTCCTGGGTTACTACTTGATTGGTTGTGTATCGACGGAAACCACTGCTTTCTTTGTCAAGGCAAGGCGTCTACTTCTCCACAAAAACGCTCTTTGCTCTAGGTCTCTTGGTAACCTGGTAAATCGTTACCGAGCAAACTGGAGGGGGGGAAGTAACTCTCATGCAATAAGCCGTGACGGACCGTATTAATACCCAGATAATCTCTGATTTGGGTCCCCCATTTGTCTGTATGCTTGGATACGGCCACCCACGGGCGGTATACACCCTGGTGGTCGGCGTTTGCGGTTGGGTGAAACCGACAACCGCTGGCCTCCACTCCCTCAAACCCCTACCTTTGACCCTTGCCTGCCCTTAGGCTTGGGGGCTGATGTGGGGTAAAAAGCGGTCCTGAGCTTCTGAGCCTTCCTCTTGTCCTGCCCCGGCCGTTTCTTACTCAAACGCTTGTCTCTTGAGGGCCCTCCAGCACGAGCAAACACCCTCTCCCCCTACTCTTTCTCACTTCTCTCTTTTAGCAACCAAGCTCCTCTCCTCCACCTCTTTCCTCCTCTCCCCCCCTTTCTTTTCTGGAACAACTGACTCTGTTGAGGAGGCTGTGTTGGGCCTTCTTTGCAGTGCTTGCGTTTGGGGCCTTTAGACCCAGCGGTGCCATAGACTGCTTGAGGGTCAGATTCTTTCTGACCTTCTTTGCAAGTTTGCGTACAGTCTTTTGTAACAAAACGCTCCCGACAATGTTTTTCGTTGAGCGGACCACTTCTCCGTAGGCCCTGCTGTCAATCCGTACCGAAGCGTGCGAGAGTGAAGAACATATATTCTCCCTTCTCGTCTCCTCCCTTGCTCAGAGCACCGTCCTGAGAGCCACACGCATCGCACCTTGAACCTGTTGAAAGCCATCTACGTTCACTAATTGCAAGAGACACTGTTCGTATGACCCCTGACCTTCGCCCTGCGCAAACAGGGTTAAAAGGTGGTTCAACAGTGTCACTTGGAACATTCCCAAGCGGAGCTGGGCCCGCAATTGCTCATCTCAGTCTTCACTCCTCCTCCCAGTAATGGAACGGCGAGGGGCAGAACGAGGGCATCCGGCAACCGTTGCGTGATCTCTTCCTCGACAGTAGGACCTTAAAAAGAACGTTCCCAATCGTCTTCAGGTACCCTGAAAGATTGCGAATACCGTCCCGGTGGTTTACGAGACCACGAGGATGCCATCCAGACAGCTCAGCTGCAGTATGAAACCGTCCGTGGAACCTTGACCGATGGCCCTTGTTTATAAAGGTCTCGCCCAGTCCCCCCGCCACTGGTACTTGAGAACGGAGCTGCCCTGAGGATCCACCACCGGAATTTCCGGCGCTGTAGCTGGCATTCCTAAGGTATGGTTCAACTTGTGGCCGGTGTGATGGTCACGGTACCGAGCAGGACGCTCACACTTGCTGCTGAAAGACTGGCTGTAGGGGCAGAGGCCGGGAGACTCTCCTCCTCTGGATCCGTCAATCGATGAAGTGGAAACCCTTCATCCAACTCCTCGACCATGACTCGGAAGAATCCTAAGATTCCCGCATGGTGGACTTTGCTAGAAATCACCAGAAGGGGGGCGCCCTGCACCGTCCGTAATATCCCTCGGTGAATTACTACTCAAAACCACGAGAAACTTGAGTTCGCAGAGTATGCGTACCTACCCCCCATCCAAACCCCACAGTGGTGTTGAAAACACAAGCGGGCAAGCGGGGGTTGACCCCACCCCAGTGGCCCCGTGTAAGGGTAGCCCTGGGGATTTCCAAACGCTGGAGTATAAGGAATTGGTCCCATACTGCCCAATTTTGATTCATCATTGGATGGAATTGGCCTTGAAATGCATAGGGCCCTGTACCTGTCATAAATATTACAGACAGTCCCTGGTGCAATTGGGGATTGGTACCCCCTACCAATATCTCTGATCCACTGTCACTCGCCCTCAAGCTGAATTCTGACATGTCCCTGTTCAGAAAATTCCCTGCAGGAAGGAGTCATTGTACTATTTTCAGACTGTTGAGCAACGCTAGCAGCCGCACTACGTGCGATAGGTCGCTGAACCGCAGCCGTAACTATCGTCCGTTTATCGGTATCTAGCATAGTGGGCTGTCTACTCAAAGCACCCGCGGTCATTGCCCCGGGAGGATAACGACCGCTAATTGCTTCCACAGCAGGGAGCGACAACCTTTGAAAACCGTAATCGATCGATCCACGTGCCGACGGAGCTATATTATCGCCCATTGACACAGAGAGACCGCTCATGATCGCACATATCAGCTTGGGAAGTGGGTTGGTTGAGTCAGCAATAACTCGGTGTAATCTGATTCGTCAAATTGGCTATCCCCCCTGAGAGACAATCATCAGCCGCCCCTGCCTGTCGAGACGGCTGGAAGTAATTGCCTGAGACACCGTGGGAGGCCACTCCATTCTCCACATCCGGTCCAACCAATTCTACGAGCTCACCGACAGCCCGGTGAACCAATAGAGTTACGCGGTCGCCGCGGCTGAAGAAACGCGGCAACGCGTGCATGACACGAGAGTTCCTCCGGTCACCACTATTTCCAGTGGAAATCGGGATATTACCGCATCAACCTGACGTGGCGGTACCCCAAGAGGGGACAAAATGGTATCACAAGAGCCCGTCAAACACACCCTTCGTTATAAAGGTCCCTGTTACCACTGTGACAAGATGGTTCTGGCGGAAACCAGTACCCAACTACTTGTACTCCTAAACCACCTTGATTAGAAAATGATTAGGTGGGGGCATGCACCACAAGCCTTGGCCGGTGATAGCACGCCCCTCGCTACCACCACCCCCACCGGCGGTCACGGGGTGCCACTTAGCAGACATACCACCCTGTGAAGTGCGACGTCGGAGGCTTCGCACTACCACTAGGTGACCCAAGACTCTTACCTCCCTTAGGTTTAGTCCCCAACGTTTGCAAGACCAAGGGCTGTAGCCCTTTTAGGCTTCAATTTGGTCGTCCAATGCTGAGGAGGCGACATACCTATGCAAAGAGCGGTCACGGCGACACCCCGAACACAAACAGTGCATGATACACAGGGTATGGGGTCTGAAGGGTCAAGCGCGGCTTGACACTTGCTACAAACCATGATGATGAGAGTCTGAGCGATTCCCCTGCCACTATAGGCAAAATAGCCTAAGAGAAAACGCTAGATAAGGTGAATTTCCCCAAAATATCCCCACCAAGAACAATATTCCCTAGAATATAACACACACGTGGGTGCGAAGTTTAATGCGAGAAGACTAACGATCAGACGTAACTTAGTATACTCGGTCAAATGCCACGCAGATATAAAGAAACTCGAAAGTACGATCACGCATATAACAGACAATTATATGCCCACCCCCACTATTCCATAATACTCTTTCATCTTTATTAACACTACACTCATGTCCAACATGAAAATAAGCTAAACGGCGTACGTAGTAACGCACCATAGTGAACACGTGGGCACGCACATGGCCACCACGGCGGGAAATTCGAAAAGGAAAACACTGGTAAATGGTCCCGGGCAATAATTATTCCGCCCTACTAACGCCGTTTCGAGAAGGAATAATACCAGAAATTCTTGAAAAACGGACCTAAAATTTGTAACAATAAAGGCCGAAAACAGTCTAGTCGACATTAGAATGGACAAAGGCTCGAGCTAATAATAGAGCACAATATTCCTAAATTGCAACAACATATGCATTCATAGTATACGATACCGTTCTCGTTGACAGTCCAGAAGTTTATGAGGGCGAGTTTTGTGTCGGGTTGGCCTGACGTCAAGGACTTCCGGGTTGCCAGGTCATGATGATGTGTAGTTTTAGGGATTTTTGTAATAGGGATTCAAACTGAGGCTTGCATACCTTCCAGAAGTTGTGCAAATTGTTAAGTAGTACAACTACTCTCAAGGTAAGAAATACGTTATGATATAGTAAAGGCAATGAAAAAGATGGAGAGAATGATTGAAGGGGAATATGTATGATAGGACGTGATGGAAATTAATTTCAGTGAGACGATAGAGGCAGGAGTCTGTAAAGAGCATATGGATATAAAGAGAATCATGAATTGAGGAGAATAGTGGGATCAGAAGGTAGAGAGTGATGTGGTGGAAGGGGCCATTTACGAGGGTCAGCCAGGAAGAAGTGGTGGAAGGGGCAATAAGGGAAATAAAAAGGAAAGGCGTGTTGGACCCTCAGATGTGAGTGATGATATTGATTAGTTGCTAGTAGAGAGATAGGGTTATTGGTGTGATGAATGGAGTTGGGTGGTTTGTGCATCAAGGTTCTGACTTTGGCCATTTGTTTTGCAATTGTGATTGATGTTGTCATGGAGAATGCAAAAGAGGGTTTGCTGAGTGAGATGTTGTATGCGGATGACTTGGTTTTAATGATTGAGACAATGGAGAGACTGAAGGAAATTTTGTGGGAAATGGAATAAATGCTTTTGAGAGTAAGGGTCTGAATGTAAACCTTTGAAAGACAAAAGTGCTGTTGAGTGGGGTGGAGAGGGAGGTGGTGCGATAAGGTCGACCCATGTGGGGTGTGGTGGGAATAGATACATACAAGGGCAAATTCAGTATTGGTGTGAAAATGTGGGAAATGTATCCATGGGAGATGTATGGCAAGGATGAGACAGTGACCCCTAGTTTGGCAAGAGATTTTGTGTGGAAGGTGCGAGAAGGGAGCTGGAGTGATGGTGGAACAGGAGGAAAAGTGTTGAATGAGGTGGAAGTCAGTGAAGGGGTTCACATACCTAGGGGATAAGGTTAGTGGGGTGGTGATGTGAGGTGGCTGTGAAAGCTAAGCTAGAGTGAGGTATGGAAGTTTAGGGAATGTGGGGAGTTTGTTGCAAGGGAACAGAATAGCCTTTGAGATAAAGTGTTGATAAAGTTGTGTGAGATCAGGACGTTGTATGGGAGTGAGAGACGTGGTGTCTGAATTGAAAATGAGATGGTGGATTTTGAGGAGGACAGAGAGAGGGCAATGATAAGAGCGATGTGTGTGGTGTGAAGTGATGGACAGGATAAAGAACTGAGGCACTTGATGCAGATGTTGGGTTTGGAAGATGCGGTGGACCGCTTGTCGAAGGCGAATAGTGTAAGTGTACGCTGTGTATGGGCATGTTTGAGGAGGAATGAACGATCATATGTTAATGGCTTTTGAGTTCGAGGCGTGGGTGTTGAGGGGAGGGGATTCACAAAGGAAGACATGAATAAACAAGTGGAGGAGGAGATTAGGAGGGTTGTGTTGAGAATGGAGGATGCATTGAATCGGGTGAGGTGAAGGAGGAGTCAGGGCGGTTGCTACAAATGTGAGGTGAATCCGGGCCACCCCCGTTGACGGGATACAACCGATTTAAAAAACTTGGTTTTATAGTAGTAGTATGGCATTCACCAAACACCAGTGTGTCTTGAATGTGGAAAGTTCCATGTGGTCACCAAGTTAACATGAGTTCACCAACTAATAGGATACTACTAAAGTCCGATTGTGTCCAAGGTTCATGAAAACTGATCTACTGTGACCCACACCATGCAATCATGTTTAGGGTTATCATTTTAGTCCACAGCACACTACCAAAGCAATACCAGTGCACTCTTGCAGAAGACACAAATATTACAACTGCAAAAGACAGCAATTCATGTTTGGTGGCAAATACACCAAAAAACAATAAACCTGTGGTCAACCCTCTGGCAAGATGGCAGTCATGGAATATGACCTCAGATGACTTTGACCTTGGTCTATGCCTTTGATATCATCCACAAATGAAGGAACCCTATTGCACTTTAACCCCAGTCTGGTGTAAATCAGACTTCAAGGTCCCAAGAAAATGCAAATAGAATTGAATGTGGTTTTGTGTCAAGTCTACAGGAAGGGACCAGAAAGCATTCAATATTTGGGTGGTGATGACATAATTTGTGGTAACCATTGATTTATCAGAGAGCATATAAAATGCAGGTGACTTGGTGTGAATCTATTCATGACACTGACTGATATCAATAGTTTTCATTCCAACTGATGTCACTGGTATTGATTTTTTTTCTACGTCCCTGTTTTATTGGCAATG
The DNA here is from genome assembly GCA_023653785.1 of Ophioderma brevispina. Taxonomy (NCBI): domain Eukaryota; kingdom Metazoa; phylum Echinodermata; class Ophiuroidea; order Amphilepidida; family Ophiodermatidae; genus Ophioderma; species Ophioderma brevispina. The sequence goes on from JAMKCH010046450.1 coordinate 21,534, forward strand.
CAATGAATGTCCCACAAATATTTAGTAGTAGGAAATTATCATCTCATTTCCTGGTACCGTTTAAACTTCTGAAGGACATACACACAGACGCACACAGCACACACACAACAATGACCTCAGTGTGACCTTTGACCTTGTCTATGACCTTGACATCATGCAACCCCATGCAGAATCCTTACTGACCTTAATCCCCAAGTCCGGTTTAAAATCAACTATTTTCGAATGAGACGGAAAACTGGCATATATAAACATACGAACAATGCATGCTATTGGCAGAATCCCCCTCTGTCGTTCACCAGGGGGATAAAAATACAGCAAGTAAACTTGTATCATCCCCCTAGTAAGATGGCATTATGGAACATGACCTCAGATTACCTTTGACCTTGGTCCACGACCTTTGACATCAGCCACAACCCCTATGGTACCTTAACCCCTAAGTCTTGTTTAAAATCGGAGTTCAACTTTTCAAAGAAGACCTGAACAAAGAAAACCTAACCAAACTGAAACACACACACATACATACAGACATGCAGGCTCTCGCAATATCCCCTACTGCATTTCAAGCCAGGGTAAAAATAATAATCAAATGCAGACTGTGAAAGGTCAGCAGTGTGACAAACACTGAACATCATCTTCATGAAGTCAGCAATTTGGGAAATAATTGCACTAGATGCCAGAAGTCCAAAGGAGGATATCGCCATATATCTGGCAGTTATTTCTGAAGAAACAATGTGAAATGATCCTGTCTGAAGAAAAAACATGGCACACTAATAAGAGATGTGTACCTTGCATTGTTACCATGACATCCTTGTCCTTGAAACACAAAGTGATTTTAGTGTATTCTACAAACACTAAATTTAGCTGAAGGATTTGCTACTTAACAGAAAGCTGACTGCAGGCTCACATATTGATGAGGGAGCCAACCTTGCTGGATCTTGGAATTTTGACTCAACAACAATGAGAATGGAAACACTGCCATTTGTAAGAAGATATTTAATCAGAGAACTTGGCAGTATGTGATCTAAGAGCTTCAATGCTTCATTGTAGAACATTGAATAGAAGAGAGTGACAAGTCCAACTGCTTTGTGATATGATTGTACTTGGTAGGAGATAAGGGCTCTATTTAGGTATACCAATAATGTTGCAAGGAGTCTCTGAAATGATCAAGCTAAGATGGAGTTGTAGGTGTTGCACAAAGCAAGGCAGAACAACTACCCAAGTGAGAAGAAAAAACAAACCACTAATTCAACGCAAAGAACAAGCGCAATGGCATGCAAAGTTGGCAGGTGCGCGTGCAAATGTAGCAAAATGCAGTATGATGTGCACAGATCAACCTCGTAACCACGTAATACCTAGTCTCCATCGCAAATTGAACCCGGTTTAAGAATGTTGAACTACCACTAACTGCTGATCCATTAAGCCATGCAGCTTCAAGAATTAAAACCTGTTCACTATAAATTATTTTTAATGCATTCCTTCACAGGTTAACTAACAATATTTTCCCAATGCATCCCAGTTCCTCAAAGGTGGATGAAGCGATTAACAGCCTCCTCATTCCACTTCACCTCATCAATAAATAGTATCATCAGAAAGCTCATATTTTCTCTTAAAGACACTATCAGTGATTTGAAAAATATTTGAAATTTGCAGGAATAGCTTCAAAGTGAAGGATAAGTCTGTAGAATTCTCATAAGTTACCTTTTCCAGCAGTAGAATTGAAAGAAAAGGAAGAAAATGGCAGTGTTCCAAGATACGATTCTCCATTCAATTACGTGTTGTAGTAAGTGTCCGTTCGGACAGTAATGACTAAAATCTCCGATTCTGTCCTTATTAGGTTGCTTCTGGTCTTATCATTTGCAGGGTATGTTAGGATACCTGTACTTGTTACGTACATGCTAAAATCTGATTTTTGATGAATTTTTCGATTTGCTGATTTAGCAAATCACTGATAGTGTCTTTAACTCCAGTAAAACTGTTTAGGCCTGAGAAATGTTTCCTTCAAATAAACAAAAGGGTCCCCTTAAATGTGATCGACCACACAGTTCTATGTGTCAGTGTGATGCACATTTTTCCTTCTAATACCAGCCCAAAAGTTGGAATTGGATGTTTTTGTTGATCTGCCTCCATGCAGAAGAGAAAACATGATATGAACAAATTGGACCATTACACACTATACACCAGTGAACAAAAGAGGAGAGAACAATAAGAGATGATCAAATGATAACCCAGTAATTAAGTTTCTGGTGCAACATCATGACTGTTTAGTTTGCTCTGATGATGGCATTCACTAGAGTGTCAAAAGCTCGGCCTTCCAATTTGGATGCCTCTAGGGAAAGATTATTTTCTACTCGTTTTCCAACCTAGAATACCAAGTAGGTTCAAATCATACCTTTGTGACACTTAAGTACAGCAAGATGTAGCTTGCCTTGAACACCGTACGCGACGTTTGGCCAAAGACCTACAATTGAAGTTGCCAGTTCATTTGTGTACAGCTAAGGACTTGACTTGTCAATATTGCTTCCGAATTTTACATGCACATGTGGCCATCAACCAGAAGAAATGTTCAACTTTGACTATGCTAGTGACTGACATACGCGAAACCCTCAAAGCTGTCCTCACAGCAGACGACTTTACTAAAGTTGAGAGGAATATACCAACAGTGCTTTTCAGCGAGAATTTGCTAAAGCCAAGACTAGACAGATTGGCAAGTTTAATAGACTTGTTGAGAAGGAATCGATCTTTCAATGCAACTCTAGACCTGACCTTCCTACTGATGAAAGATGGGTGCTGAATTTATCCAACCACAACCTATCTGGAGCATTAACTTGGACTCCAATCCTTTTGTTTCACAAAACATCAAAGTTTTTGAAAGCTCACCATAGTAGGCTTAAGTTCCATTCACACTTCCACTGCATTGCAGTGCAGTGCTTTGCATTGCCCGAATAGCAGTCTCTGCCCAAGATGCTGCAATGCACTACTGCAACAAAGTTAAATTCATTTTAACTTGCATTGCAGTGAGTTGCATCAAGTTGCAGTAGAAAGTGATTGATGTATCGGCAATGCAGCAGCACTGCATTGCAGTAGAAATATGAACGTACCTTTAGTGATTTGCTTCTGCTTTCACGTTTTACACTAAGCCGCATAGTAAAACCCTGCCAAGGTTTGTGTAGGGAAAAATGTAAATAAAATCTAGACTGCTAATGAGGATCAATTCTTTTGCAAATAAGTTGAGGCAAAAATTAAGCCAAAAATGGTTTGGAATTCCATCCAAGCAACCCACTAACTTTGGTAAAATGCAGCAAATCAAGGCTGACACAGCATGTACTTTTATAACCATGTAAGAGACTTCTTGTGTATGTTTCAAAATGATCAATCTTTTGGTTGGATTGCAAGGCAGGAAATTGTCGCAATTTTGTGATCTCTACTCATTTTGAGAGTCATTCAAATAGATGAGCAGTTCAATCCCCTCTCCAAAATATCTTTTGCAAATCCATGTCAAGGAATACCAGGAGAAGGCAAAATTTACATCATAACACTGACATGCAAAATCACTCTTTTCACTGAAACGATTCATCAGGTTTGTTGTTCAGAACACTCTTCAACAGAATAAACTTGTTAATCACTGAACTGGAAGATAAGACCAAAGAAGAAAAACATATTCGCACAGCCTTAAAAACTGCAGCTATCCCGATTGGGTGCTGGACACCAAATGGAAAGCAAATAAAAAAATCGGAAAAACTAAGCCAAAAGCAAAAAAAAAGGTGATAAAAAGAGCGAAGGCATGGTTGTCCTTCCATATATCAAAGGACTGTCTGAACGAGTCCAAAGAATCTTCAAAAAACATAAGTTTGATACTGCCATGAAACCTCACAGTATGCTATGGCAATCCTAGTCCACCCAAAAGACAAAAGAGACATAGAAAAAACAGGTAACTGCATATATGAAACATCGGTGAAATGTCTCACCCATTTGGTACTAGGCTTGCAGAACACAAAGCGAGGTACGTACGAGGTACGTAAAGTTGGTAAAAACGTTTCACCCGCTCTGAACGTAAGGCATCAGAGCAAGAGCAAACAAAATCGGCTCTATCCGACCACATAGCAAGCCAGAGAAAATCATGTCATTGATTGGAACAATCCAAAGATCCTTGGTCGGGAACATGATAAAAAGTCTAGAGAAGTTCGTGAAGCAATGGAAATTAGGAGGAGAGGAGATACGACACTCAATAGGGAGGAGGGCACCTACCTGATCAGCAACGTATATAATCCAAGACGAATTGGAAATCAACTTCCCGGCAAAATGGATCAGATGACCAGTTCTGAAGAAGTCCTCCGACAAGGACGACGAAGTATCAAAGTGAGTTCCAACAACAAAATTGGTTTTGGCAAACAAAAATGTATTATATTCACTATTTTCATGTTTTCTGGTTCAGTAACTGCTAATGCGCAAGTCCTCATACACCATTTTTTATCCCAAGTCCATAATTGAGATATTGGAAAGAACAAATAACTCTACAAATGCAATATATTTGTGAATTTTGGGTAACATGTGC
>JAMKCH010046451.1:0-11930 GCA_023653785.1 Ophioderma brevispina
TGGTCATGAGGATCAAAAAGGTTATAGTTTGCCATATCTACGGTCGTTATAGTTTCAGGTATTATAAGACTCAATAACGGTCAGGTCATCCGGGGTATCCTTTAGTGCTCCGATTTTGGAGAAACTAGTCTCAAATTGTTTGTATGGTCATATCTATAACAGAAAATTGCATATAGTTTCTCTCATTCGAAATTTTGTAAATTAGATGGTAAGACTAGGGTTAGTGACCCCATAGGATTGTAGACCATTTTGACCTCTAATTTACATGATCAAATGTTCGAAAGAGTGCAAGTTTATATCCCTGGTCCTTTGGGACTATATTAAGAATTTGGGACCATTTTGAATTGAACGAATCGGAATATTCTGAAAATGTTACCCGCCATGATTACCTGAAAGCTTTAATTGCCCTATAACTATTAAACTATAACCCCCAGTAGGGGCAAACAGGGGGGGGCAAACTATACCTTTTTAATCTTAGGAACATGGCCACAATGTTGGTAATAGATTTCAGTACAATTAATAATAACCTACTTTGTATTTCCCCTGTACAATCCTTGGCCCCCTGCCAATAGATGTTCTCAGCTACTCTCTTCTAGAGTTTTTGAGATGTTATTTTCTCATAATTTCTAAGTGATACAACAACCAAAATCGTTTCTGTTGCAATTATTTTGAGGTCACAACAACCATTTTTTTTTAAATTTACTTGTACTATATTTACTTTATTGGATCTCGTAGTATTTTGTAATTACCAGACTACGTGTAGCTATGACTAAATGAAAATGATGAACATTTTATATGATATATAAATTTATACGAACAGACGAGTGTAAGAAAAGACGATATAAAAAATAATAAATGGTCCTTTGAATGGAGCAACACATACCAATCAGCAAAATTGTAAACGTGAAAACCTGATCAACGAACAGTTTGGTTTTCACAAACCTCTTTCTTTCCCGATCATCTTACGACATACGGGTCATAGACGTATTGCTGCAACACTTTGTGAAATGTCCGCAACGGTGTGAAATAGGCCGCAACTGCGTTGTAGCTTTTATTTCTTTTTTTTCAAACCGCAACGCTTGATGGAATTGTCGCAATGCGTTTGACTTTCTCACAACGCGTTTGCGGCAATACATTATACCCTTAGGCCTATGGCTTGTGGGCCTTTGAACTCACAACGCGTTGTGAAGCTCGCAAACGCGCGTTGTAACCCCGCACGCGTTGTGAGGCTTCTCACGCGTTGCAAGATTCCACAACACGTTGCTACAAATACTTCACAACGCGTTGTGGGTCTATTTGTTTTATATACGTCACCTGAAATTCCACATTCTAATTGGCCGACACCGCAACGCGTTGTGAACGTTTGGCAATGCGTTGTTACTTTCCTCACAGACGCAAATGCTGGCATACGTTATTACCCTTATGGCTTGCCATATGCGCTTTCTATCTCTTTGCGTGAACTGCGCTTAACATGCAACTCCATTGGGTGCGTCGTATTTGGGCGGGAAAGCGGGCGGGTTAGTATTTAATATGTCCCAGGGATTTAAAACCAGGCCCATACCAGGATTTTTTTTTTAAGTGGAGGGGCACTTTTTTTAAAGTTTACTTTTCCATGGGGGGGGGGAGACCACAGGATTCCGAATAATTTGTGATTTTGGGCTACGAACGCACATCTGAAGTAAAAAATTCTTCCACCATAATTTTTTAAAAACACATAATTAAATTTTTAAAAAAAGAAAAAACCTAAAAAATTAAAAAAAAAAGATAAACATTGCTATAATACTTCGTTCACTTTCTCGGTTTCGTATTGGTTGAGAAGATAGCGATTTTCAGCTCATCAGCCAATCACATACGTTGTAATGAAATCGTTCTGGATACTCGGCAATCAGCTAGCAAGAAAATGGCGACGGACTTGCCACCGATCTCGCGAGGGCACGAAAAACTTTTGCGTTTTTCATGTGTATCTCACTGCTAGAACACCGTTTGAACATCTTTCAGGTATGACTTATGGTGCTCATTTTAAAATGTGCTCAAAGAGGGAAAGTTAATTGGTTTGTGAGGGGCAAGGTTGCACTGGAATCCCAGGCTAAACTTGGCATAATTCTCGACTCTGTTGACTTTGCACAATATCAGTAAATGATCACGAGCATATGAATTGTACCCAATGATTTATACCGATACCGGCAATTACCAAATTCCATGCGAAGTGCTACAAAAACAGCAAAGTTCTGTAACAAAACGTTGATAGAGCGGGAAGAGAAAAGGTCACGGAGAAAAGAGATGAGGTCAGGATAATCCAACAAAAGGGTAAGTTATTACTTCTTAGCTCAATGGTAATCACACAGCGGCTAGGGACCGATCATACTCGGTCCAGGTAACCACGGTGATTTATTTTATATGTCCAATCAACTGAAAAAAAAACAAACACCAACTTACTGTTGACATCAGAAACAATTTTGAAACTGTGTAGGGCCTATGCTCCGAACAGTTTTCACAGACTTTTCTCCTGTATTCTATTGGAAATTTGCACCTGCATTGTCCAAAAATTATTACAACAACGATACTTGAATGTAAATTATTCTCGTCGGTTATTGCAGATAAGTTGAAATAATTTAGTATTGTGCCAAAGTTTAAAGTTAAATGCTTTCCCACAACCGGCGTATGTAGGTGGCGTGCTTATTCAAAGGAACTGTTTAAATGATACATATTTAATTTAAATATGCACTGATTGGTTGTAGAACATATCGTCCGTGGATTTGCATACTGGTCGAATCAGCATTTCTTCTAGTTCTGAGAAAACGCGGCTTTGAAAAAAGTTTGAGTTACTTATGAATGCGTGTAATTAAACAATGAAATTAAAGGAATGGCTAGTTTAAAATAAGTGGTGTATTTTTAAAGACATGAATGTTACTAACTGACGACAGTATGAAAATTCAAGAAACCACTGTTTTCTTATTCAAAATGCCACGGCAAGTGATTTGACAGTTTTTGTAAAACCCAAATGTTATCGCTGTGTTCTAAGGAGTCGCATACGTATTCGACTGCATGAAACCCGTTAATTTCTAGTGTTGGTATGGTGAGAGTACTATAGCTACGGGTTTTTTACCTATTTAAAATGATATTCCGATTAATGCCATAAGATGATTAGAATAACGATGGCTGATGATGATGGTGGCAATAACGATGAAATAAGGAAACATCGTGCTTGAATTGACGACGACAATGATGCTACTGGATCGATGATTGAAGATGATGATGATGACGATGATGACGATGACGACGACGATTGAACGTCGATTGCATTGTGTTATGCTACAAACATTGTCACTGTGCATACAACGGTCTTCCATAGCGGTTAAAGGGGAAACATTCACTGTTGCAGTATCGCTCGTTGTAAAATATTGGGCAGATTGACTCACGATGACCTCGAATTAGAAAATTACACCGCTACAAATTTGGCCTCCTTAATTAATCTTAATTAGTCGCCAATACGTTTTAAAACTAATTTTTGGCAGAAAAAACACCTATAAATTCAGGAGTTACATATATTAAGGAACACAAACATTGTTAAAAAAAAAATGTTATATAAAATTAATAAGTAGTATGCATGGTGCAACATCCAAATAAATATTGGCTAGAACTGTTCTAAAATTGAGCTCAGAAATATTTAAATGTAACTGGAATGTTTCATACTCACTGGTTTTTGGGGATAAGTGGTCTATACAACTTTATAACACAATATTTTTCTCGTTTTCTTAAATTTCTCATTACACTATCTAGTTCCTATCTTTTAAGTATGTACAACGCTTAAAATATACCAAACTTTGAAACGAATTAACAGTTAATTGGTAATATACTCATAGTAAAATCTATCTTACTCTAAACACATTTAGAGGGCAACGCTTATACAACAACTTCCCAAATAAAATATCCATTTGTTTCCTGAAAGGCGATTTTTTTAAAATATGTATTAGTAAGTAGTAAATTTAGTTTGCAGAATACCCAAGTTAAAATCAATGAAAATCAAACTTTCACAATAATGTTTACAAGTCTATTTTGTAACACGGTTTACTACGGTGGGTGGTTAAACACCCCGAGACTCCGTTTTCTATTGTTCGCAACATAACCCTATTATTGCGTCACAATGACGTCAATTTTGCAAATTGGTCATTTCCTTCCACAGACACACACTCAGTATAAAATGAAAAAATGACATTTCGCATCAAAGGTAGGATATTGGGATTTTCATGCGGGTTTAGGCCCCAAATGATATGGAAACGGACTGTTTTTTTTTTTTAAAATCAACATATAATTTAGAGGCCATACAGTGCACAATATTTAAAAACCTGAACTAATAACTAAAGGGTCGCAGTCAATCATTTATAGGCGAATAATGTGCCCGAGGTAGGAAAAAATAATAGCGCCCTTATTTTTTTTTTTCGCCCGAATCACTACATTATTGAGCCCATAGATGAATACCTACCAAACCTTTTTTTAAACTAAGTAGTTAAAAAAAACAAAAATGTTTTGTTTGTTTTGGTATAGGTTTTTAAATTAATAGCCTAAATTTATGTGTATTTTGTAGCTGATGATGAAAATAACATTGATAAAAATGCGATTAGCGGCTCATTATGTGCCGAATAATGGCATCAGTAAAGGACCAATCAGAATGCTGCCTTTTCAATAATGTGGTAGTAGAGGTATTAGAACCATTCCCCACCAATCGACTTCTAACGCTAACCCCGGTGGCCGTGCTACCTTCACATTTGTTCGTCAAAAATAATGATATGGAAGCCTACGAAAGTTTTTAACAGTTTTTTGCCCCGGAGGAAAGTTTACCTGGGGTGGTAACTCCTCCCCTTTGGTAATACGAGGGTTAATGTCACTATGTCCCCCTAATAATTTTGGTTATATTTTGTAAAATGTTCAACTAAAAACTACAAAACTTGGATAATCCTTTTTCACGCCGCACAGACCGTGGTTTCATTTAGTAGCAAGTAACAGAATTAAAAAAGAACAACAACCAAAATTAAAATGTGAAAATAACATGACCAATCCCTCATGAAGTATGAAAGGTAAAAAAAAATTTTTTTTTTTTTTTTTTTTATTCACCGATTGCCTTAACTTTTGACAAACCTATTATCGATTTGATCACTGAAGTACAATCCTTTTGTCCCACCCGCGAAACGTATTCGTTCGCAATTTTATCGATGTTGCTTTGAATATTTGGTACACGCAAAGCTATCGAATACGTATTCGCTTGTTTTGTGAAACCCGTTTTATACAAATGGGTGTATTCTAACTGCGGCTTTTTTGGTTAGGGATGTAATTTCCCGCCTTTAATGTATTTTTGGGTAAAATTAAAGATAATATAAGCAACCAGAATCAACTATTACTCAATTTGACCAAAAAATCCCGATTGACACTATGTCGTGACCACGGACGATATAAAACCAATAATGTTCCCAAGGTTTATTGGACAAGCAATAAATAGAACACCAACAACTAAGTTTTGGACGTGCGTCTACCGTAAATCCATCTACGAGAAAAGCATCTTTGATTTTCTGTCATACACGACTGAAAATACTGATATTTTTATTACTACCTAAAGACAGGGTTATCATCTTATTCATGTTCAAGGTAATCATTCCAAATATGCAATAATCTGGATTCTAAAAGAGAGTAGACGTCTTTCTGTCTTCTGGGAAATGTCCTCAGTTTAAAGATTTTTTTAACGTGGTTTTTCAATTATAAATAGTATTAGTTGGTCAGGACAAGAGAGACACTTTTTTTGTTCGATACGTGATTAAAACATTTATAGAAGAAACAATGTCTGTGGTTCAGGTTGTGAATACTTGTCTGAAGTCTTATTTTGAGGGTTGACATCAGAAAGACGTACGCAGCACTGAACGAAATATTAAAGAATTTCTTTAATTCTGCTGTTCTAATAATTAAAATTTTTTTTTTTGTTTTGCTAAAGTTTTTAGAATGTGTTTGCTTACTACCATGAGCTTTTGAGAATGTTATACATTTGATTATTTGATTTGCTTAGTAGAAAATCTAAACATCACATTTCTCAAACGCATATACGCAGAATTAAAAGACATCTTTCATATTTCTTTCAGTGCTGAGTGACGTCCTTCTGATTGTCAACCCTCGATTTGGTCTTTCTTTAAAGGTGCTTGTTCCTATTTGTGTCTCATGTTTTTTACTATATACATGCGAACTCGGCACTTTCAAACCACTCGCCAACACATATTTAGTCAAACAACTTAAGATATGGGTTTGATTGCTAAATTTCAGGACGACATTGAGAAAAATGCAGCCTTTCATCCGATAGCTAAACCGAGATTATTCCTCCGCAAGTGAATATTGCCCAGACTTAGTCTATTCAGACTTCAATATGGGATTAAAGAGCATTATCATCAGGCTATTAGAATCCCCTTGAAGTCTTGAACTGGACTAGGTCAATGTAATTTACACGAAGAATGACCAAAGTATGCTTTCCTTAGACTATCCGCACAAGCACCCTTCAATTTGAAGTAGTCTATACTGATGTCCATATGCAGGCAGAACTGGAAAATTATTTCCAGGAAGCAAATCAGGTTATGGAAAGTATGGCCCAATCCCTCCTTTTAAAATATTTTTGTTTGAAAATGCGAATTACATAACATTCAAAACGGAATTTTTGCCAGGAAGATCTTTCCCGATCCTGCTTGCATCAGTGCATGATAGGTTAAAAAAAAAGCTTCTCAATGAATAAATCTGTTTTGGGGCTGACATTTCGTGTAAAATTTTCTGAAAATAAAATGGAAAAATCTTATAAAATTGGCTCTAATAACATTAGTTTCGTTATAAAATAAGCAACCTATAATCAACGCTACTCTGTGAAAAAAAACCAAGGTGTGGAATAATGGTCTCTTATTTAAGGTACATTCATGAGTAACAGCAATTCTGTTTTATTCAAAGGTTCAACTATGGATCCTTGTGATAGCGTTTCACAAAACTTTAGTTGATTCTGATCTTGCGGTTTTTGTGTTAAATCAATGTAATTCCAACTGGCCGAGGGGGGCCATTGTGGCCGGTACTTCTTTCCGTATTTCAAAATTAACAAATATCATTTAAGAATAGGTACACAAACACGTTTTTGCTAAGGCTAACGGTTTTGATGATCTAAAAATCTCAACTCGTTAAGTTAAGTAGGGTGCATGGACGATATTGTGGGATCAAAAATGTCCCTTTAAGCGGTACAAACCCACTATAAATTGTTTAGAAACACAGATACAGATTGTACCAAATATGGGCCAATCAGAATCCATATAAATATCCCTTAATCAAAATTTTTCCAGAATGAAAATGACCCTAAAGGGGAGTGATCTGCCCTCAGTTTTCTTTTGTAATACATCCGTTTTTTTTACTCCAATGTCAAAAACACCCTGAATATCTAAGGGGGTCATTGTACACACTTTATTATATTTTGACTTCTGCATTAAATGAGTGTCAAACTTAGGGATGCGCCATTAGACCTAAAGATTCATATTTTTAAAATCAATGCCCACCAGTGACACGTTTACACACACACGCTCTACACTAATTACTGCTAAATTACCTTAATCCGGCCAAAAAATTATATTTAGATTTTCATTGAACAAGAAATAAAGCCTAGCACCCTTCTTCCCCTCGAGTTATGCACAACATAACCATTTACAAATTAGAGTGCATAGCTAGGGAAAACTGTGGAATTTTCCTATAGAATTCTAATTGATATCCAAAAAAAACAAAATTTAGAACTAGAAAATGTATACTATATAAATGATAAGATATCTTTTGGAAGGTTTTACGATCATCAGAAGAGGGTTAGCTACTACAATTAAACAACCCTTCCCCCCTTCCCCCGTTGTATGCAAAATACATGGCCAAAGTTGTATTTACACTTATTTTATTTTTAAAATGCACATCTTTGTCTTTTTTTCCCTAGCAAATCCGGACATGAGGCATTCTGTTTGGGCCTTAAGGCCGACTCAGAGATTTCCTGAGAGGGCGCCCCAATTTCCAAAAAAATCCTGTTTTTTGGCATGTAACATAATGCTTTTCCATATACTAATCACTGTGTGGAAATTGCTAAGCTTAATCGAATTCCTCATATAGAAAATCACAACTTTGTTATAAACTCGATCCGGAATTTGTTATACACAGTAATGGGACGTAATACTACACATAAATGTTTACTACACTGCATCAAAACGAAAAAAATCCGATTCATCCTCAAATTTCGAATTGTGCATTTTAGGTTACTATCTTTAGTTCTAGTTGACTATTTTTCATTATTATAATATTTCGAAATCTCTGAGTCGTTCAGACTTTAATTTCACTAAAAATCACTACTGATAATACCTGAAGTGTTTTTTGCTTATAACAAAGCCCATAAAGCCTAATCTTGATCTAATCACCTTTAATTCTGTTAAAAACACGGGATAGCCTTGGTATAGTCATCCCGACGGTGGAAACTTTAAAATTTCAACTCCATTCGCTGCGTCCGGTCGCCGTCTGCAATATCCATACAAAGCGGTGCTCCAACACCATTAGAAATATCCTTCCATGCTTTCAAGTTTACGACTGCTGAATTCTGGAAAAATTTTCTTCTGTTCGGGGACTTTGGCCACTCCGTCACAATTTTCAAGTTAATGTGCAACTTTTCAATTTGCCATACCCGGCAGTAATTAAAGGTATTCTATCCCCGATCGATCTGTGCAAAATTTCGTACTTCGTCGATATACGTAACCTAGAACCCTTCCGTTCACCTTTCAATCGAACATCCTATGTTCCTCAGGGGGGCAAATGTGGCAAATAGTGAAAATGGTTAATTTTTTCGAAAAAAAGCATAACAAATCCTAATTTTGCTCACCCCGCTCCAAAATTAACTTTTTGGGCCTCTTTAAAGCTCTTTTAACAGTTTTGGTGGCTTTGGGAATTAGGGGGGGACTCAGGCCCCCAACCGCCTTTCCTGTCACTTACGGGACTGATTTTGACAACACTGTAGAAAACGCAAAAGCTCACTTCGGAATTGCAGGCCGGGGTCTTGCATTTTGGGTCTGTACCGATGCTCGTTGGGGTCTCAATCAAATATCTTTTTCTAGTCCTGCTAGGCGTTTCGAATTCATTTCAAGATTTGGCTGTTTCACTTGATCAATCGTAAAAGGAACCTAAACATGATCAAAATTAAACCCAGAGAGTGCCCTTGATACATACAGTGTCTCACTTGGGTTAGTGGCGTAGATTTCTTCTCCTTCCTTGTTGGGGAGCTCTATCATTCCCGTTAGAGAACACTATCAGTGATTCACCCGAATAGTCAAAATTTTGCAATTGCAGGAATAGCTTTAAAAGGAAGGATAAATCTGTAGAATTTTTTTTTTTTTCAAACTGCAAAAATTGAAAGAAAGGAATAAAACAGCAATAATTTTCCAAATTTGCCCCCCCCCCAAAATTACGAACCTCCATTCAATTACGTGTGTTGTAGAAAGTGTCCGTACGGCAATTTATGACTAATATAGTGATTTTGACTTTATTTGGGCTACATTTGGTCTTATCCCCAGGTTATTTTAGATACCTATACTTGATTCAGACATGCACAAATCATTTTTGATGATTCTTTTTCTGATTTCCCAATCCCTGAGAGTGCTTTAAATAGAACCGCTCGAACGGGCATGGATACCGACAAACCCTGAGAACAGAAGCGGCTAGGGGCCGACCAGTAACCTCATCATCAATGAACCCCATGATTGATGCAGCAGAGCGATACAAAGTCGCGTCATGATCTCATCAAATAGCTGAGACCCATCTAAGTTTATTGAATCGGTACAACCGCAGACCACTTGTTAGGCTGTGGGACATGTCCTTCGATGCTGTTGTTTGTTTCTCCATCGGGGGGCTAGAGGGAACACAAGTGTAAATTCATATCAAATTATTAAAATCATATAATCGTCTGGTCCCACAAATAAAACTGACACATGTTCTTGAAAAAGAACAAAATGTCCACTTCAATTTCATTTCCCGCGTATCAGTGACTAGTGGATGCACGTAGACTTCAGCAAACAATGGAGTTAAAGATATTCATCACCGGCCCGGTATGCGGTGTAAAAAACACTTCATATTCCCTTCATCTGGGGAGTGGCATGACCATTTTATATTGTCCGCGCAGCTGAATCGATTTCAGCTGTTACCGCTCTCCAATTTAGACTGAGTACGTTTTCAGTACAAAATCTTAACCTCATTCACAAATAAATAAATATTGAGCTTCTAGAGTTCGTGTTCAATTAACTTTGGTCATGTGTTTCATCATTTATTCGAAAAGGAAGAAACATGAACAAACATCATAGAGAATGTTGCTGGGCAAGCTTTGCCTAACAACTTTGTGCGAACTCAAAATCCGTAACTTATGCTTAACTTATTTCTAATTCAATTTACCGCGTTTTTCAAAGAAAATTAGTGTCAACGACCTTATATTATCATGTACCCTGGTTATTTTTATTGTAAAGAGGACGGTATTTGTCACTCCAACCCGAATCGTGGAGGTGGTAACACCTGGCTATAACAAGGGCCCCACATACCGGGCCCATTGTAATATCTTTAGCTCATTGTTTTTGCTGAATCTATACATATCCATTGGTCTCTGATATTGGGGAAAAGAAATTGCGGTGACATTTTTTATTTATTTTTAGAAAATGTCCATTTTTATGTGCGGGACAGACAGTTTGTGATTGTATAAATTTCATTTATGAACATTTACCCTTGGTTTTCCTTAATCCCCTCAATGGGGCCACCATAATTTTTTAAGTTGGTTATTTGGTCCACGCCCCTTAGTCTATGCAGTGAAGTTGGTGTCAGGCGGAAAAATAGGTCATGTCCTGTCAGTGGAAAAGGGGTAGTCAGGGGAGGTGTTTGTGCCTATTCTGCTTTTGGCGCTATTTGACTAAAACCTGACACTGAGCTCCAAAGATATGGGCTGATTACGTACAGAAGGTAAAAAGCATTTTATCCTATCCTGTGTTGTATTTTTCCAACCAGTGATAATAACAATATTGTCCTTCAATTCTAAGCCAGGTGATAATTATCTTTTAATTTTTAAGTTTATCTTGAATTATTAAAGCATAATTTTTTTTGAAGACGCCAATTTTTCAAAAATTTTGAGATTCTTACATGGTTGCAATTGGTAACGGGCTATACACTATACCTGGGAATGGTTAAGCTCGAAAATCTCTATGTGTTGCAAAACGAAGACTTGTTGTATTAGAATATTACTATCGGTATCCCGATAATAATTCAACGGCGGGCCCTTTGGAAAAAAAACGGGGCATCCAAGTGTGAAATAGCGGGAAAATCGCCGCCATGTACATATCTACGCCCATCCTTCGTTGTTTTATGGTTCAGGCATTTCAAGTTAGAGGTTATTTCGAGGTGGCACTATTCATCATGGACGGACAAAACGCAGCATTTCCAGCTCCGCCGTTTAAGTCCAATCTGGGACCCCACCAATTTTAATTACAAAATCGCTTATTTATGAGAAATTACGCCATTTTTTAAGCATTCTCGTTGCAGGTATAGGTTTCGGTAGACTTACAACATAACTCGCAGAAAATATCAATTTTTGAAATTGGGGGCGCTCTTCAAAAAAGTGTGCTAATTTTGCTTTAATTAAAGTGAAGATTAAATATAGATCATTTTAATGTCTGCGCATACCAATTAACTTTTAAAAATTCATTACGAAAGTATTAATACTTACATATCCCAAACTTTGTATGAAAATTATTTTCTACTCGACCAAATCACCATCAGTTGTGTAAATAGCGCCCTCATCGTATTTAGTAAAAGCGTCCGCAGCTAACCCCATGAATCCTCATGCCTCACATGCCCAACTTTGCTTGTTTAACTTA
>JAMKCH010046452.1:0-12152 GCA_023653785.1 Ophioderma brevispina
GCTGTAAGAAGACCCCATGTCAATGAAATGAGAACGAATGGACGAGTACAGCACTGTAACCGCCGGACAGGGCTTGCAGACGACTGACTCTCTTTCGCCATCTTAAAAATCTCAACAAACTGATTGTGATGCTTTTATTCCAATAACGTTCCTGTTCAAAATGATGCTTAGAATTGACGTTGAACGCAGACGGAAATGATTTTAGTCCTGCTTAGATGCTCGTGGCGATAATTTGACCAAAATGGACAAAATTGGCGCTTGAGTCGTAAGATTCACATTGCGTTTAAACGTTAATTAAAGCTTATCATCGGGAGCTAACATACAGTCGCATTGAATCTATGCTTCTTTCAAGCACAGTCACGTGACAAAGTATCTACTTATGCAGAGCTCAGAGGTCGAGCGTCGATAGAATGGTTTAGATAAGATAGGTAGAGAGCAAGAGAGAAAATGTGTGTTGCGGCGATACAGGTGTGTGAGTGTGTGTGGTGTGCGAGTGTGTATGTGTGTGTGTGTGTGTGCGCGCGCGCGCATGTGTGTGTCTGTATGTGTGTATGTTTGTGTGTGTATCTTTCTTTACATTGTGTGCCTTTTATGTACAAACCTTTCTTGCGTGTCTTATTTTCTTTTGTGTCTAGAGGGGTAGAAAGGGTAGGTAGCATTTTTAGAAATGTCACACACGCAGGTTAGCAAAAACACATCTTATATATAAAAGACACACAAAATTGCGTTTGTACTTTAAAAAGGCCTTATAGACGTGTGTGTGAAAGTCACAAGCAAAAAGACACAATATACATCCGTATGTTCATGCATGTGTGCCTTTTTATGTATAAATTTATCTTGACGCTTGTCTAGTGTTATAGTTTATGATTAAAAATGTTATCTTATTTTTCTATTTTACTTGAGAAAAGATTTCTCACAGAGAAAGTACTTAAAGTGACAGATATTTTAGGATACGAATTTCCCTCAACTTTCACTGGATCGGTTGTATGTAGACCACCTACCGAGACGTTTGGAAGGTTTATTGGACAAACAGGTACAAAAGAAAACCTCAAACCTAGTTTTGAACTTGCCTGCTATCGTAATCGTTCCCCATAGAAAACCATGCTTTGAATTTCTGTCGTGCCGCACGAAAGAAATTACTAAATCATCATCTTATTACATAAAGACGGTGTATTCGGCTTATTCACTCCAGGTGGTGATCTAATACATTGGTAAGCATTCCAAATATGCCAAAAAACCGGGGTTGGACAAAAATTTGGGGCGCTTCTTTCTGGAAATGTCCTCATGTCTCTTTAATTTTATCATGCAAGAGAAAAATATGAATCCCCCAGTGCTAAGATGCAATGTGTGTTTACAAGTCGAGGTTTTAGAAAAGCTATATAAATAACTAGGAACTTTCCTGGGGATTTTCATGTTGGTGCAAGTTGAAGGTTGCATAGGCAATTCCCAATTATATCATCACTGTGTGGTCCAATTGGCTAATGTAAGATGTTGTAATATTCTATTTTTAGATTGAGGAAACTAGCTGGAAAACATAAATAGAGATAGATACTAGAGAACTTGGCCAGTAGTTATTTGCGGATCTTCAGTGTGATCGATCAGTGCAGTACACCAGGATCAATTGATATTATAGATACCACAGGAGCTTTAAAGCTAAACTGTCTGCTGTCATGTCAAGCCAAAAGAGCTTTAGTTTTTGGAATAAAAAAGAATTCCAGTTTCAGGAACTAAAAGTGGACATTTTTGACAGACGGCCATTTTCGTAGATAAATCGGGTTGTTAGTGCTGCTGCTGAATTTGGTGTCATCAAGGGACCTTTAGAACCTTGTCATCTTGAACTACTAGACAAAGTTATCTTCAGGACTTTTCCGAAAAAAGGAACTTAATTTCTATAGAAGATTCCCATGGATTATAAGCTCCTCAAAAGAAATAAGTTCCCCCTTGATAAATATGGACGTAACTAAAAAATTATCGGGCCCCCTAAGTTGATTTAAAGTGTAAAATGTGACCTGATCTTTTACTACTCATTCAATGAGCATTACTTTTGGACCACAAATTCACCTTCACCTGAAATCAATCATTTAGAAATTGCTGCAACGAAAAAAGTTTGGGTTTACACTATACTGTGACATGTCTCTTGATGCACCATGATCAAGAGGTAAAAATAAATAAATATAAAAAGCAATAAACAATTGTGTATTAATTTATTAATTTTAATTGTTTCTAAGATGATGAAAAAATGCTGTCCAACCAGAACGATTTTGGAATGCAGCTCCCTTTGTAAATTGTGACTGCATTCTGTGGGATTACACAGTTCAAGTGTTTTCTTCAATGAACTTTTCTGTCATGTTTTCTTGATGAAATAAATTTAATTTTAAATTAAATTTAATTAAATTTTAATTGTAAATTTAAATTAAAATGTAGGGGAGTCATCACCACTTCCTTTTTAAAGCTCAAACAAACAGTCAATGATGTGCAAACTTGCATTCAGTTCATAATGGGTGGGCCACCTTCATTGTTGACAACCTCAATGCAACGGCGTCGCATGGTGTTATCAGATTGGTGGCTCGTGTTGGGATAGTTGGATCCCATTCCCGTTGACGGATCGTTGCAACCCCTGTAGCGTGGTGTCATCGTTGACCTTCTTGTCTGCCCTTCGCTTCAAGTCGTCCCAAATGTGCTCAATGGGTTTGAGCTCTGTTGATTTTGGTGGCCACTCCAAGCGCTCGATACCCTCATCTTCAAGAAACTGGTTCGTGATCCTTGCACGGTGTGGCATGGCATTGTCATCCATGAAGATGAAATTACCCAAAAGTCACCCAGGCTGAACATTGTCCTTGACAATTTTAAAACATTGTTAGCAAAAAGTCTTGTAAATTAAAATGTAGGCCTAAAATTATGCACAGGAATGCATAACTGTGAATATTGAATGCATGGAATCCCTATGCAGGAAAAGTGCAACTTGTTTTCATGCATTAATTTTCATAAGTGATTGATTTCGTGGTAAAGGGTGAATTTGTGGTCCAAAAAGTAATGCACATTGAATGAGTAAAAAATCAGGGCACATTTTACACTTTAAAGAGACACTGGCACATTTGAAAAATAGTGCGCCCTCAAGATTTTTCAAAATCGACATTTTTGCATGGTTGTAAAGCTTTTATATACAAAAGCCCTCACCCGAAATGATTAAGACCAAATCAGCTTCCTTATGGGTAAATGGAACGATTTTGTAATTTAGCGTCGCCGGCGACGCGAAATTCAACGAATCTGTTAATTCGTTTAACAGAAGAATACTCCCCCCCCCGTATGCATGTTTCCCACGCATGCACACTGTTTGACCAGTCTATAACCTTTGTGGTTTTAATATCAGTGAGTACGAGTCAAAATATTCATGTAATATACATATTTGTTGATTAAAGTTATGGAAAACTTAAAAGTTAGCCTACAAATAACCTGGATATCTTTATCCTCATATCAATGTCCCTATCTGTTTTGGGGTATGTTATTTTTATGTGTAAAATATATCTCTGTTCTTCCAATGGCCTAGACTATTTGAAATCTGAAACACTAGAATCATTTTATGAGTAACATAATCAACCATTGTATTATATTTTGGTCTGAGTTTAATCTTGAAAAATATTCTCGACCAATCAGAAAACAGCATTTTGATGACGTCATAGGATCTCGAAAATGCTTCCAATCGATTTCTAATGTCACCAAACCCTATATCCATGCAATCAACCTTAGTATTATATGTGGGTCCGAGAAATATATTCTCGGCCAATCAGAAACAGTATTTTGATGACGTCATACATATTTGTTAACGCAATTTTTGAATTCTGCAGGCCTCTAAACCCCTAAGATGCTACTATAATGAGATGTAAAGGCTTTGCAAAGAGAGTTATTGAGTTTTGGCAACAATTTTACCTCAGTCTGGCCACCGTGCGCCGGTTCAAATCCGGGCTAAAAAGCACATGGTTTTTCGCACTATGGCGCTAGCCATCTCCAGGGCAAGTTAAGAAGATAAATAAATGTTGTTATATTAAAATTGAGATATGTGCACAGGGCTGATTGATGTGTTTTAAAGGGTATTTATGACCTCGGTGTCCGCGAACGTCGTAACACTAGTTTCAAGAAATTGTATTTTTCGCGGAAGGAGTGCAGAATGCACCACTAAATGTAATTTTAGCGGTTTTAAAAGTCACACAAAAAGAAAACAAGCAATTTTGGAAAAAGGCGGTAAAAAAGGTGGTTAAAGTGTATTGTATATTACCAGTGGCGGTGGCAGGGGAGTTACAAAAGCGTTAAAGCTGCACTGGGGATTTTCACAAAATAGAAATATCTTAAAATTTGCTCCCAAAATGATAGTCTAGGATATTGGGAGACAATACAGATATATTTTATACATAAAATAACATACCCAAAAAAACAGATAGGGATAAGAGGCCCTAGAATTTGTAGGCAAACTTTTTAAGTTTGCCGTAACTTTAATTATCAACAAATGTGTCTATAAGCTGTATCAAAAAAGGTGAGTACAATCAGGAAAAAAATTGGTTAAATATGAAATTTCAAAATAGGTCATTCTAACTTGGCATAATATGAAAGAACAAAGACCAGGATTTCCAATGGTGTTTGTTTCATCTTATTTGCTTTGTCAGCCAGAGATATAATCAATGTACTGTGATAACCAAAAATTTCGATTTTTTTTTTTGGCACTTTCATGCATGGGCAGAGTGTTCGCGCAGGTTATACCAATGCTGCTTGAAGTCACCAAAAAGATTGCAAACTTGAAAAGAAACGAAACAACAGATGAACGTGAAAAAAAAGCAAGTCTAGTTTATCGGACAACAAGTTTTTTTTTTTTGACAGCGTTGTATAAGAGAGTGGCGTGATGTAATGGTTAGAGAGCTTGCTTTAGACCCAAGGGTCCCGGCTTTACAAATCTCGGTGGGGCCACTTGCCTGGATTTATTCAAGGTACTCAATTCTGGATTCAATTTGTATAAGTGATATTGGTTAAAATCAGAATTACCATTCTTCATGGTTCATTTGAAGGGCAAAGGAACATGAAAGCTCCAATTCCCATTCGGGGTGTATTTGTGTCTGATTAGTTTGTTTGGATGTTTGCAACATGGCGTTTGATTAAAGATGCTGCTTGAAGTTGCATGTTCGTTGATTAGTTTGTGGTATGTGCTGGCAATGAGCCTACGGGGATACGATACGAAGAATTAAATAAACCAGTTATTATCTATTATTATTATTATTATTATTTTATTATTAGTACATAACAGGCAAATAAACGCCACTTTTATTAGTGACCGTTACATTATCATTGTATATAAATTGACATTTACATGACAAGACTTAAGTTTTCCAAAATAAGGACATACAAGGAAAATTCTTAGCATATTTAGTCGGACACTTAATGAAATGAGAAAAAAGAGACACAGAAACTTATGAGATCAGTTTAAAATCTCAAAGATTTATGTTCAGGTAATAATTCTTTAACCTTGAACCCATTAACCATTGCAAGCTTGCCATACACCATTTTTTCAAAAATGATTTAATTGCATATTACAAATTCTCTTGTCTAAAGTTTCCAAAGTCTGGGTGTTTTCCCATCATTCTTTGCTCTATAAAATATGGGTTTTGGTAGTTTCCATTGTCAGAATAAGAGTTCAAAACAAAATCAAATTTTGATCAAAAGAGAATGGTTAGTGGAGTCTTTTCAAATCCACGTTGGTGTTTTTTTTTTATCCATAGTTTGAAGTTATTCCAAAATGTTTTGGAAACTTTGCATCTACAAAAGATGCTTAAGTGTTTCTGGTTACTTAAAATGTACATTTGTATTTACATTAAGTCATCTTCCCTACTGTTAAAATTTAAATAAAAGACATGGTTCCGATTATACTTTGAGTTAATCGATATTGAAACCATCTGTACTTAGTATCATTAGAAGACTTAAAATTAGAAGACAAAGGTTTTTCCACTCCTCATTCTCCAAACCAAATTCTAAACTGCCACTTACTTACTGTTTGTTGCATATCTTTTTGACCCAACAAAAGCATCATAAATAGTTTACCACCTTTTACTTTGTCAAACAAAAAAGTCCAAATTACTAGGTCGGAAAAGGTGATTCTAATTTGATCAACTTAAATTTTGATAATATAGTTGGGTTGGATAGCTCTAATGAACCATTATATTCTAGAATATTAAGTTATTACTCCATACATTTGTTAAAACTCATCTTGGACCTGACAGAACAGTTTATTGATCAATAGATCTTTTATTAAATTGAACACCCCCCTTCTTTCCAAGGATTATATTTAAGGTTGACCCCCAATCTTAATTTTATTCACCACCACACTAGTACTGCCTTGCAATGCAGTGGTTCATACAAATCTCTAAAATTGGAATTAATTAACAATAATTCATCATGAGGCCCATGAAAGTAAAACATTTCGTACAGAAAATTAGTTGTTTATCCTATTTTTCATGACATTAAATCGAAATATTTACCTGTGCAACAAATATCATCAGTAGTACATTCACAAATACTCTGAAAAGTTTATACCACTTTGTTCACCTTGCAGTAACCTACGAATCCAGTTTATTTTCAATGCATTTATATGAGATTCCACATCTGGTATTTTACCTTCCACCATACTCATTGTGTTTGTATGAACTGGGTCTGTTTACTCGATCTCAGGTTTACCATTCCATACATATTGCAAATGAGCGTAATTAACTGCTTAATAAAAACTTTCTCGGGCTGCGGGAGCATCGAGCAACGTAACTAACCTTGGAAGAAACACTGCTTTCACAACTACTATTTCGACCCAGAACAGGAAGATTCCTTTTTTTCATTGAAAATACCTTTTTGCAATCGAATCAAAGAGTTATCCTAATTCTGTTCAACCATTTGTACCAAGTAGTATTAAAAAGAAATCCCTTAAAATTCACAAAATACAAAATTAAAAAAAAAAAATGTTATATTTATATTTTTACTAAATTTTTGTGGTTCTATGTTATATGATCCTATCCCGAAGCAATTTTTTGTAATATTATCTTCAAACCAGACATCTTATCGAACATTATTAAAGTATCAAAAGCACCTTGGAAGGGACCTTTTGTACCATCCAAAATTAGAGTGTATCATCTGCATACTGTGAGATTTTAAAATCCATATATTATGTGAATTCCCTTTGATATTTTACTTCTTCCTCTTATCATTGCTGCCAATATTTCCAGCCCACATACGACAAAAACATATGGCGAAAGAGGATCGCCCTGCCTTCAGCTACGTTCAATTTTTACACGTTGAAAAATTCCCATTTATTATCACCGAAGAAAATGCATTCTTATCAAGTGCTTCAACCCACTTACAAAAATATCTTTCCAAAATTGAAAGCTTTCAAAGTTTTAAATATAAAATCAGCGACACCGTATCGAAGCTTTTTTCGAAGTCTATGAGAAGTAGATACAGAATTTTATTATTTCTGTATAATTTAATAAGTCATAAGAAGGCGAATTATTTCGCCTATTAAATCTATTTGGAACAAAGCCAGTTTGGTCTTCGATATCAAATTGGGTAAAACCGTTTATTGATTTTGAGATACAGGCAGAAGAAGCTAATTGATATGAAACGTTTAGAGGATATGAGGCCTCAATCTTTAGGAAATTGTCAGGTTTATCACCTTTTGGTAGTAGGGTAACATGGCCCTTTTTTGTTCTTTTGTAAGCGAGCCCTCCGACACCTTCATTTAAAAGACCGTTAGAAGAAAAGATAGAAATGTCGTCCAAAATCTTTTATAGAATTCTACGGAAACGTCCTGGCCGGGTGATTTTTTATGTTTTTCAGGTTTTTTTCAAAGCAAGTGAGAGCTCGTTCAAATCTAATTCACCCTCTAAGTTATTTGATTGCAATTGTGTTAACTTATCATACATCCCTCATAATCTTCAAATGAATTCCTCACTTTTCACCCCTTCTTGATTACAGGTTTTCATAAAAATGCTCTTTTCTTTTTCAATTCCTCCTTTTCATAAAATGATAATATTTCTTTTTCAATATCATCCTGAGATGTTGCTTCCGGTATCTTTTCTAACAATAGTTGAAGTGTTTATTTACAACGTTTCTTTTTCAACGATTAAGAAAATATTTTGAAGGCGTCTCCCCATCTTCTATCCATTTAGCTTTTGTACGAACAAAGAAGCCTTTAATTTCCTCGCACGCAAATCTTCAAGCTCCTGTTTTGCATTATTCAGTTCCTCATTACAAGTTCAAAGTTTGATCTCATTCAAAGACTATTTCCTCACACATCTTCTCCAAATTTGTATCAATTATAAGCGATTTCTTCTGTTTGATCCGGGTCTTCTTTCTTTAAAGGAAAAAGCAGAGTGCACCTCTTATTTCTAGTAATAATGTTTCAAAGAAAAGTTGATCATCAATAGTCAAAATTAACTCGGATGGGGAAACGTTTTATATTTTCTCTGTCATATGGAGAAGCCGCATATAGTTCTTCACCTTAGTAACTGTTTCTTTAACAATATTTAATATTCCTCTTCTTTAAGCAAATCATTATTCATCTTCCAAGATCCCCGCCTCTCTTTTATATATCACCTTTACCTTAACCAATGATTACTTGCAGAATGTCAAGTTCGAACCGGAGGTTATACACAGCAAAAATGTAGCAGTTTTAAAGCAACATAATCAGTTCAATGATAAATATATCATTTCCAAAATAATAAACAATACAAATATGTATCGCCGCAATGAAAGGGCTTTGAATATTACAAAATGAGTATCTGTTAAAATCATGCCAGAAGGAGGTTGAATTGCAACAAAGATTAAAATTAAAATCCCCCCAAAAAAACCATAAAATTTTTAATTTAAAAATTGCAATCTTGGTGCATTTAATAATTGTTGAAGTCATAAAAAGTTGAATTGGAAGGCAAAGTATCAAGGTGTTGGTAGAATTTGCGTTTTCATGATACTTCAAGACCATAAAACTCTTCCCCAGGTTGCTGTACGCTCGGGTTTCTCTTCTAACAACAAGTATGTCGAAGTTATTCACTTATCTTAAAGGTCCCAGGAAATTGCAAATAGAATTGAGTGGTTTGTGTCAAGTCTGCAAGGAGGGACGAGAAAGCGTTCAATATTTAGGGTTGGTATGACCATCATTAGTGAAACTATTGATTGAGGAGAGTAATAGACAATTCCAGGTGACTGGTGTGAATCTATTAATGACAATGACTGACACTCTAGTTTCCACTAATGAGTCAATGGTAGTGTATTCTTTTTTCTGGCCCTGTATTGGAAATGGATTGTCCCATATAAGATTTGGAGTAGGTTATCATCTCATTTTCTGAGACCTTTAAAAGCCACAGCACTTAATATCATAATTTCAACATTACGTAAATGTTTTCGTATCTTTTATAGAGTTTCTTTATGATTAATCCCTGAAAGAAATTAATATCTGTTCAAATGTGAATGACTTATGTTTAACACTAATTCTTTCACCTTTCATTAAACCTGAAAGTGGAAACAAACTGATTGAAATAAACCAATGAGATGAAACAAAAATACTGGAATGCCTGGTCTTTTCTCTTTAATGCGATGTACAAAACGACGTACTTATAGTTGAGAATCTATTGTTGTTGAAAAAAAATCGGTTTTTGATTGTACCATTTTTTGAAACAGGATGTATTACTGAATGTCATAGACTCGTACTATATGATCTTAAAACCTAAAGGTCACAGACAGGATTGATGCCGAGAAATCCAACTCCGATGGTGGTGTTTTCTTGTGTTAAACCCATTTTTATCGTCTGCTGAATACAATGACTCCTGTAGTCCATTTTATTATAAACTCGTCCGTTTTACCGATAAGGACGCTGATTTAGGCTTAATCATTTCAGGTAATGGCTAATGCATATAAATGCTTTACACACATGCCAACAATTCAATGTTGAAAAATCTTGAGGGTTCCCTACTTTTGTGCCGGAGTCCTTAAATTATGGGTTTTTTTTTACCTAAATGAATTAATCGTGTAATAGTTTCGCTCTCCTAAGATTTTTCCTGGCGCCGCCCATGGTACACGTGAAAAAAGGCATTAAAGACATGTTTGTGCAGTCACCCGGCAAAACCACAGTATACCTGTGTGGGAGGCAGGTGTGCTTCTATCGTTTATGGAGCAATGTAAACGTGCATTAAAAACAGTTCCGGTTTCTATTGCGCCCATCATTTGCTACTGAAATCGGGTCTCCTTTCAACTTCCTTCAAAAAAGTATTTTAGTTAAATTAACATTTCGAACCTATTCATCGAGGTAGGTTTGGTGGCAAGGTGTTCACAATGTGTTTTTCATATCCCCTATGATTCAACTTAGAGTACTAAAACATATCGAAACATCTTGCATTTTGCTATTCATGACAACTTTTATGGATTTTGTTTGCCGATTCATCTTCATATTGTAACAAGAAAAAGGTAAAATCTTAAATCGCTCTGCTGTATGATAATAAACAAAATAATAACTATATGGCCAAACTAAGTGCACCTTCCAAACGACTATGAAATAACAGAAAGCCATCTTTTCCATCTTTTGTTATATATGGTGTAAAACTCGTTGACCCTAGCAAAATATTTTAGAACATTGGGTCACAGGCCTAATGAGCTTAAAACCCTTGAACAAGTTCAAAATGTATCATGGCATTTAAAACAGGGTTAAATAAACACGAAAAGGAAAACTTAATAAAAAATCAAACAGTGAAACAACTGAAAGGTTCATGTGTTTATACGTCAATTTTCTGCCGTCAAATTAGATTTTGTTCCATTTTCCATCGTTTTATTGTATGGAATTTACGATGACATAAATTTGAAGGTAGAAGCGTTCAAGTTAATATGCCCACTCTATGGTGGTCGCAACCAGTAAACCGCATCGCTGACTGGAGCAGAGAGCGATTTCATACAAAGATGACACGACGACCTTAATAGAGTCAGGTTTAAGAGACATAATGCCTAACTTTCACGCAAAAAGCTGCACGCATCCCGTGACCTTCTTTGAAGATGCTGGAAGTTAGGCATTATTGTTTCTTCTGCATCTGCACCACAAAACCTGAAGTCTAATAGATTTCCGGTTTATGCGGGTTGAGCTGCACAAGATAATACATTAACACAAGAAGACGTGAAGTTAGGCAGTTTGTCTCTTATGCATCTGCAACTGCATAAACCGAAATCTAACTGTCGCCATTACGCGTGTGTATAAGGTTGTGACCATCACTGCACGGAGGTGCGAAATTAAGTTACTAGCAGAATGCCCCGTTTCGCGCGGCAACCGCTAATGTAAGATTTTCAGAAAGCGAGGTGAAAAACGGGAACGATCACGAAATAGACTAAACCGCAACTTAGTGGTGATAAATGCCGACAGAATCTTGTATGAGTCAAAAATCAAAAAAAAGATCAAGTTCCATCCTTGAGCCCTTATGTTTTTCCATTCTACTAATAGAAACACGTCATATTGCCACCTGCGACCCCGGACTGAGCTCTCTCTTAAGCCTAAAAGGGGTTTGTTTCGTTTCCCTTTTCTACACATCCCTTTCATACCC
This sequence comes from Ophioderma brevispina, assembly GCA_023653785.1. Classification (NCBI taxonomy): domain Eukaryota; kingdom Metazoa; phylum Echinodermata; class Ophiuroidea; order Amphilepidida; family Ophiodermatidae; genus Ophioderma; species Ophioderma brevispina. Next base: position 11,601 of record JAMKCH010046452.1, read on the forward strand.
CGTGCTTCTCGGCATCCGTGTTATTATCTTTTTTTCTAACGCTCCTCAAACGCCTGCATGGTTCCCGTCATATCCCGCAGTTCGTAGTTAACAATGTTCTTCCCAATGTCTGTCCAATTAACTGATATGTCTGGATTTTTATTCATCTACCTTTTAAAAAATACACACACTGAAACTTTTCTGGGTCAAATGACCCACTTAAGTGGGTATTTGATTTGTCCGGCACAGACACCTTGAAGTATTAAAGGAGTCAAATGACACACTCAAGTGAGTACTAACCCGGCATTTCAATGGTCAAAAAGGTTCAAATGACTCATGTACGTAGGTTTTTGTACCTGTCTATGTGGGTCAAATGACTCATGCACACAAGTTTTATTTGTCGCAGGTGACTCACTTTACAATAAATAGCGGGGGTCAAATGACCTACTTAAGGTGAGTCACACAAAGAGGTGTAAGGACATACTGAAGTGAAGACACTCTAAGCAGGTCAATTGACACACTTAAAATGAGTCACCCTTCAATTGTGTTATTTAAATTTGCATTACAATAAGT
>JAMKCH010046453.1:0-93922 GCA_023653785.1 Ophioderma brevispina
GCGGGAGGGGTACACCAATACCACACCCCTCGCGTCGCTTGATTAATGAACTCTCCATGAACATTTACCACGAGAGCCCATCTAGGAAACACAATTTTCCCGGGCCCTTAGGGACGCACCATTAGACTTCAAGGGGCCGGGGTAGGAAGCTATTAAAAAAAATCATCCACCATACGAGAAAAAAAAATAAACTTTTCCCACTTTCCAGTAAAAAAAACTTTACCCACATCTTTAAGGGTTAAAAAAAAACTTGCCCCGTGGAAACACAGAAAAAAAAATGCCCTGTTACTTATATTGGAAAATACTCTGTAACCCATAAAATTTGCAAAATTTTTCCGCGCTACGCGCGGTTTTAAAAAGTAACTACAGACCTTTAAAGACCACTATCAGTGATTTGCTAAATCAGAAAATCGAAAAAATCATCAAAAATCAGATTTTTGCATGTATGTAACAAGTACAGGTATCCTAACATACCCTGCAAATGACAAGACCAGAAGCAACCTAATAAGGACAGGAACGGAGATTTTAGTCATTATTGTCCGAACGGACACTTACTACAACACGTAATTGAATGGAGAATCGTATCTTGGAACACTGCCGTTTTCTTCCTTTTCTGTCAATTCTACAGCTGGAAAAGGTAACTTATGAGAATTCTACAGACTTATCCTTCACTTTGAAGCTATTCCTGCAAATTTCATATATTTTTCAAATCACTGATAGTGTCTTTAAGTGTAGGGCTTCTCCATGCAGATTTTAGAAATGACGACAAATTTGTCATTGAACGGTGCGACCAATCTTCTACTACCTTTACGAATGCATGAAACGGCCCGTGCACAACTTTGACGTGTTTCATTCAAAAATTAGCCTTACACCAGTTTATCTTTTTCAGCCCGTTACTCAAAGTAGGCATATATTGCATATATATAACAAATGTTAACCCATCAACTATATTTTACTTTTTAAACCCGTTGATCATACACTGTTAAAAAATGTTCCTTAAAATAACAGCGTTTTGACTGGCAGCTGGGACTCACAACAGTTAAAATGACGTTTTTTTTACAGTTATTTGCACGTTTTGAGTCCCCTTTTACAGTAACTTGCACGTTTAGAGTCCCGACTGACAGTGAAAACGCCGTTTTTTAAGAGCATTTTTAACAGTGTTCCAATAAGCATTATTTCGAATTGTTTCTATCAAATTTGCATGGGAAAATGTGTTTTGGAAAGCAAACATCGCAAAGGTTTCGCGCTTTGCGAGGGAGGCGGACACCCCCTCCCGCACCCACCCCCAGACAGCTTTATATAATGAACTTTCCATGAACACTTTATGCTTAGTTCAAACAAAACTTAAAACATCAACTATAAATTTTACTTTTTTAAAAACGTTGATCATACAGAGAGGTCCAAAAAAGGTTTACACTTTTTTGCCTTAGAATTTCTCAAATCCCAATTTTAGTATCGAACATTATATGTCCTTCCCCCCCTGATGTCGTCTGCACCTTATGATTTTCCTGTGTTGACAGGGCACCGCAGGGGGGTAGGACATGCCAACCTAACATCAACAGAGGATTCAAACGGCATCAACTTCTGTCGTAATCCGAGTTCCACAAATTACCGTTTTGAAATCCCCAATGCTCAAATCGAGCAGGTTGTGTTCTACCCCTTCCTGGGACACCGTCACTGCTAATTGACGTCTCTTACGCAGACACGCCTTTATTCAACACTAGTGTGTGCATATATACGGACATTCAAAGCTTAGTTGTTGTGTTTAAAAAGAGTTCATTGTTAAACGGGTAATCCGGCCTCTAATTACGGTTTGATTAGGGGAATACGGGAAAATATAATTAAATTCAGAAAAACTGTTATAGACCAATAGGATTAGAGTATTTGTCTACTACATGATAAATATTATTTGACTAGGCTCGGGCGATATATTAGTTATCCCTGTTGTTCACTGCAAATACGGAAAAATATCTGGTTTGTTCCAATATTTCACATGCGGCCGATTATTAGCCGAAGTGATATGGAAACAAACCATAAATATTTTTCCGTATATTGCGTCGAGAAACAAAAGGGGGGGAACGAATTTATCATTTAGTAGACATTTGAAGTGTAAGCCTATAAAGTTGATTAAATTTTAGTGAAATCTGGAATTAGCACAGCTACACTCATATCAGACTGAGTAGGCCCACCACTACCTGTCTAGGCCTGTTTTATCTGAGGCCTACAATTACGTCAAATCAACAAGTTGGCTAACTGCCCACAGTAACAAAAACTCAGTCATCATTGTCCTGATACATACATTTTCCTAATTCCCAACAAGACAGTCCTAGACCCAAGATTGTCCTGGCCACAGTGATCAGTAGTAGTCTTGCCTATGCAGTACACTGTCCACAGAGTCAGTGAGAGTTGAATTCTGCAGGGTAGCATGGCACTGTAGCTAAGGGGGAAAACAACACTCTAATTACCTTTTTGAAGACATCACAAAGGTCACTAGTCCTCCAAAACACAGGGGACTTTGAATTTTTTTTGACTAAAGAATGTAGGGGAAAATGTATAAGTAGAAATATTTGGTTTGGGATTGCCAGCAGCACTCACACCAATGTGTTGAACCAAAAGGCAATCTGGGATGTGCACTCTCAGAGGGTGCTGGACCAAATCAGTCTCTTCCACAGATGCGCAAGATCATTACATCTATAGATTTGAATGCATGTAAAGTAGGGGGACTTGATACATGGTGTAAGCATTCACGTAATACGGGTCTATCCGTGGAAGATAATGAAAAAAATTAATCTGGTTAAATACGAGAAAATATTAATTGGGGAATTAACCATATCAGCATTCACCATTCATGTCTTACTAAATGATAATTTCTGTTATAACCTTAGCCACTAATATTCACTAATAGAAGATGAATCAAAAGGGCCCCGAGGTTTTTTTTAAACCCAATATACCCTATCTGTTTATGACAATGAAAACGACCAGAAAACAAACTCCCCCCCCCACCCATAAAAAAAAAAAAGACTAGGTAGTCCAGGACGGGGTCTGTTCATTTAGCAGAACCTAATTTCAAACATAACACTGGCATAAGCCTAAGTTATTGTTGTTTACTTGGAAAATACGCTTTTTCTAAATCAGGAACAAAATCGTGAATTCCACCACTGCCTGACAAGTCAAAAGGCTTAAAAAGCTTCTAAAATAGCACCACTCAGTGTTCGCTTTGGTGGCCTGCGGCAGAGTCCGCTGAGGGCGCGTACGTAAATATTTCAGATATATTGCAAGTGTGCGGCCCCAATAATGGTTTGGCACGTTAAAAGCGAAAATTCTTGCACGGAAAAAATGTGATTTTTTTATATGTTATAAAGCAATATTCTGTTCTCCCAAAATTGCTGGAGCTATAAGAATCAAAATCCACTGTTAAGGTTATTTCTGATTTGGGTTATATTATGAATAACGATGAGGACGAGGTCGAGTATAAGGGCCATGGATATCCATAACCAACCCACATACAGAAGGCGTCTGAAATCGGTTTGTGAGTTATGTCTATTGTGTTATGGTTTAATACTTGGGTGGAGTTGCTAATGACAGAGGTTGGCAGCCATCGTCTGTATATTTGGAGCCAGGCGCAGGTGGCCAAGCAATCTATTCATGGACATTTTCTATCGAAGCATGATCCAAATGCATTTGCATATGAATGCAAATGGACGATGGCGGGAGAGTGAAGTGATGTTAGTATTGACTGCTATCTGCGTGACGAGCTCGTATGTGTTAAAAACTAAATAAATAAAATATATTTGCTTTGTTTGTTTATTTACGATTCTGTTCCTTGGGTTTCGATTAGTGCAAGTGTGTACGGGAATTCGGTTTAGATAACATTCAAACCCTTTGTCTATAGATCAATTGTTTAGCTTGTCAACCTTCGGCCACACACGGTATTCCTTCAATAAGAGAGGCAGACCCAGCTAGCTCAAAAGATGTAAAAAGGGAGAGTTGAAGACATGTGTTACGGAGGGAAAGAGTTTGTTGAAGGCTTATAATAGTCCATGAGCCAGTTTCTGTACGGGCCTGGAAATTCGAGTTTGTTGCACCCACCCGGTGATTAATTTTCCAATATATCACCTTGAAGGGGGTGTCCCCCCTGACTAGGATTAGGTATGTTTCCGCCCCAAAACGTTGTACATTAGCGCGTAATGCCTATTTCAAAATGGCCACCATTGTTTTATGAAAAACTGCTATTGTATTTTCATTATCATAGATAATGATTATAGATAGGAATTTTATCCAGGACTAAACGAAATAAAGTTCTACCTTCCTGAAGTGGGCTTAAACATTTAAGTGTCAAGATGGCCGTCGGTAGGAGGCACGTTTTGTTAAATGTACTAAAATTGCCAAATAGATGGGGTAAGAATGCGAGTAATATATTTAGAGCACCAAAAAGAGATTTAATGACATTTGTGTATTGCGGACATGATCATAACTCATGATGGCGGCGGTTATACCCGCTCCGAGGGACACGGTACGAATAAAGAAGAAAAACACCCCTGCACATCTTTTTGGACATAATAAGAACCATAACGAAAACTATTGATAACATTTTCCGCAATTTTCTCTCGTACTTCTGGATAATTGCAGACCACTCAACACTAGTTGACGCTGGGAAGGAAGCTGATCTAGGCAGTAGAGAGAAAGAAGGAGCCTGCAGTGGTACAAATCAGAAACAAAGATAACACTTTATGTGCTCGAAGAAACTTAGGTCACCATATTAATTTTCCTTCTACATATAGACAATTTTTTCACTTCTTCATATGCATATTTTTTATTTTTACTGTGAAACACCTATGACGTCACTAAGTAGTCCTTAAATACAGTCCACACCCATTTATTATGATTTTATTTATCAGGTTGATATGAACTGTTGTCTTCCTATGAACTATTATAGAGTCAGTTTAAATTACGTTATATGGCCCAAGTAGTAACCAGCTATAGTAATGGCACTCTCTAGGACAAGTCAATACCCCACTTTAATATTTTGAACATCTTGGAAATGATTTAGGGTCATTATTAGAAAGTGTTGCTTTTAACGTGCAAAAGATGGGTAGGGCTGCTTTTCCTCCTGATTTACGTACCCTAGAGCGAATATAATTACCGCCATCTTTAAAAACAAGTCTGTACGTAAAAAATAAATGTCATAAATTCTTTTTGGAGCTCCCAAAATATCACCCAGGTTCTTATTTCAACAATTTGCCATTTTAAGTTCATTTAGCAAAATATGCCTCCTTGCGGCGGCCATCTTGGACGCCTAGATGTTTAAGCCCCCTTCAGGCAGTTAAAAACTTGGTTTTGTGTAGTCGTGGGTAAAATTTCTATCGTAATGAAATTATGATGGCGGTTTTACATAAAGCAATGGTGGCCATTTGAAATGGGCAGGACATGCTAACGTGCAGCTTTTCGGGGCGGAAACATACCTAATCCTAGTCAGGATATAAAAATATTCCAACTTTATGAGCACCATAACAGTGTATTAAATTCGTGAATGTAATGTTAAATTCAATTCATGAATTTATTGTTAAATTCGTGAATTTATTGTTAAATTCGTGAATTTAATATTAAATTCGTGAATTTAATATAGGTTCCCGTTCGATTCGCACAATGTTTAGCTGAATTCAACAATTGTTTAGTTCAAATTCGTCCCCAAAAATCGAAACTGTAGATTTGCCAACTCGATTTCGTCTTTGGTCAAACAACTTCAACCCTGGTGCACTCTAACTCGTTAATGGTCGCACCGGTTCGTCGTGTTAATATAAATTCGTCGGGTTATACAATTTCATTGTACATGGCCCATCGATTTCGCCATTGGTCATCCGGATTCATAAAAATATCATTCGAATTCGTCGTATAGGCCTGCATTGGGCGGGTATCATGCATGCGTTTGAGACCTAACATTTGAAACGTCAATTTTGTTAGTGATGTATCACTCAGGAGAGGGTGCACTCTAAATTACATGGATTTTAAATTGAATTCGAAAGTTTGTGGTAGGGACAAATCAATTCCAGATTTAAATTTGGATCTTATACTAGTATATATATTTATGTTTAAATGTAGTTCTTAATTTTGGCTCATGTCAAAATGATAAAACAACTGTTTGATTTTTGGTGCCATCAAGTTGCACAATTTGGTTTTTGCCTTTTATATAATTTGCCAATTATACATATAATTTTTTCCAAAAACAACAATTTCAATCTTTTGTCTTGTTGACGAATACACCATTTCTGCTGCCATATTTGACAGTAGTCGTATAATTATAGGCTAACAGAAATCGTACTCGGTGTGATTCGTTTAACGTGCTCAGCTCGAAAGGAAACAAGAGTTGATGCACACAAATGAACAAACAGAAAGTATGAAAAGTAAAACAAGAAAATTCACCCCGAAACACATGAAGAAATGAAAAGACCAATTGTTGAAACCCAGTGACCAAAGACGTAATCCAACTACCCATTATATCGCCGTTTTGAAGGTCGGGATTAAATTTCATAACACGGGACGAAAATTGGCATGGACATAGGTTGAAGTCGTTTGCCCATCGACTATTTGGAATATCCAAAGGACCGAAATAGAGGTGACAAATGTACAGTTTCGATTTTTTTGGAACGAATTTGAACTATACAATTGTTGAATTCGGATGATCATGAACATTGTGCGAAATGGAAACGGGAACTCGATATTAAATTCGTGAATTTAATATAGGTTTTCCAGTTATTTCGCACTTGTGTTAATTGATTTAATAAACAGACAAATTAGATTTGTCCTATAAAATGTGAATCGCGAGAACGCAAAACCAATTTAACGTTTTCAGTTAACGGATGTTCATTTTTGGTCATTGTATTTAACTGTGTGTCGTGATATTTCAAAATACGTTGACAAATTAGTCCCGAGTGGGCGATGACTACTGAATATAGAAAAGCAATTCAGTCTTTTATAATTGATTAAGAGTCTTGTTTTCATATGCGTCGGGTAACCATTAAATTACATAAAGTGTTTATTTCATGTTGGTTCTCACCTGATAGGCCATTTCCCAATTGATAGTGCATGTAAAAAGCAGACTTCATCTAAGAAAAAGGTGCGGGTGGGGTTCACTATGCTTATTTGAATAATCTTCTATCTATGTGGGTGGTCATAACTTGGGGTAAAATTCCGCCATTGATTAAACAGGTTAAGCCAAATAGTCAAAATCATAAAAATTCAGAAGTTAAAAAGTTCAAACAAAAGATTACACACATATTTTTTCAAGATTCAAGATTCATTTTTATATCGAATTGACAATTGATGTCCTTATTTAACAAATTGGTAAAATTCACTTATTTGCGTAATTTTCAGGCGAAAAGACTCAAAAAAGATAAGGCAGAAATTAGCACGTTTTGAAGATACATTGGAGGAAAAAACATTTCAGAATCATCCTCAAAAGAACCATATTTAATGTTAATAAAGTAGGCCTACGCACACGTGACTAAATTGAAAGAGACGATAATGAATCAATGAAAAATGACGAAATTGCTTTTTTAATACGCCGGTCTTGATATTGACGGACGAATTCGACGAGCAATTGGACGAAAATCAATGACACAAAGTTGAAATACAATGACACAAAAATGAATATCAGTTACCGAAAAATTAAATTGGATTTGTGTTTCTCGCGATTCACATTTTTAGGACGAATTCCAATTGTCTGTTTTTTTAAAATCAATTAAACATGTGCGAAATTAACTGGGAAAACCTATATTAAATTCGGGAATTTAATATTAAATTCTTGAATTTAATATTAAATTCGGGAATATTAAATTCGGGAATTTAAATTCGGGAATTTAATATTAAATTCGGGAATTTAATATTAAATTCATGAAATATTAAAGATGCGAATTTAATATAAAATTATTACTATTTAATTCGGGAATTTTATTTTAAAAAAATTGTGAATTTAATATTAAATTCGGGAATTTAATATTAAATTCGGGAATTTAATATTAAATTCGGGAATTTAATATTAAATTCGGGAATTTAATATTAAATTCACGAATTTAATATTAAATTCGGGAATTTAATATTAAATTCACGAATTTAATATTAAATTCGGGAATTTAATATTAAATTCGGGAATTTAATATTAAATTCGGGAATTTAATATTAAATTCACGAATTTAATATTAAATTCACAAATAAAACAATAAATTCACGAATTTAATATTAAATTCACGAATTTAATATTAAATTCGGGAATTTAATATTAAATTCGGGAATTTAATATTAAATTCACGAATTTAATATTAAATTCACGAATTTAATATTAAATTCACGAATTTAATATTAAATTCACGAATTTAATATTAAATTCACGAATTTAATATTAGTTTCGTGAATTTAATCTTAAATTCCAGAATTTATCTTAAATTTCCGAATTTGATATAATTTCACATATTTAATATTTTATTCACGAATTTAATATTAAATTCACAAATAAAACAATAAATTCACGAATTTAATATTAATTTCGTGAATTTAATGTTAAATTCGGGCATTTAATATTAAATTCGTGACTTTAATATTCAACATTTGATCAATAAAATTATCTTTATTTCCATAAAATTTAGTCAAAATCAATTTAATTTGGTTGTATCCATGGCCCATCATCTGAATGTACAAAGTAAGTTCATCTTTGGTCATATAATTTCACGTATTAGCTCAGTATATTTCGCCTCTTGTTCTCTATGCACAGGCCAAAGACTAAAAGCGAGGCCGGTAACATCAGTAAAATTTATATTTTTTCTGTCTTTTCTTTTGTTTATATACCAAGCACAAAGAATACAGAACAAGATTAAGAAAATCAAAAAAGAAATAAAGAAATAAAAATTAGGATATAAAATGTAAAGAAAGAAAAATGAGGTGAAAATGTAAGAAAAAGAGGTGAAAAAAATGAGGTGAAAGAAAGGAAAAAGAGGTGAACGAAAGAAAGAAAAATGAGGCGAAAGAAAGACAGATAGCTATAAAGGTAGATTATGATAAATTTTGCTGATTTTATAGGCCTAACTCTTATGCCCTATGCATACAGCACACGAGACTAAATATACTAACTGAATGTGAAAATTAAATGACCAAAGACGAAATCGCTTGTACATTCAGATGATGGGCCATGGATACGACGAAATTAAATTATTTTGACGAAAATGTATGAAAAAAAAGTTAATTTTATTGATCAAATGCTGAATATAATTGTTCAAAGACGAAATTGTTTTAAACAGACGCACAGGACAAAAAATAACTAGATATGAAATATAATGAAAAATGTTTTAAACTAACTAGGAAAACCTATATTCGTGAATTTAAACTTGTGGATTTAATGTTTGATTTGTGAATTTAATATTAAATTCGTGATTTAATAATTAAATATGTGAAATTCATATTCAATATGTAAATTCATATTAAATTCTAATTATATACGTGCACTTAGACATAAATCGATGAACTCGAATATTAAATTCGGGGAAATTTACGACTTTAACCTGGTGTAACTTTGGACCCAGCTAATTCTCATATTTTTTTTTCAAACAAATTTTCACATATTTAATATTGAATTCACGAATTCAATATTAAATTCCTAAATATAAAATATTAAATTCACGATTTTAACATTAACATTAACGTACACTACAATTTTTTAAGGGTCACAAAATAAACTTAGTATTTACATGTAATTTTAAAAATAATTGACACTTAAATCTACAGAAAAACTGCTGTAATTTGAGAATACACTTTTTAATGGCAATTAATCAAATTTGGCTTCAAAATTTTGCACCAATTACGAGTCAAGAGTCAAGAGCTTCATTCATTAACCCTCGTCCAACCAAGGGTTTTTGTACTACGTTCACGACCAAGGGGGGGGGGGGTGTGGGTGGTTACCACCCCCTGATATTTTCGTAATTAAACGACAAACATCATCTTGTTTGGTATCAGTGTGTAGCTACATATGTCCTTTTTCAAATCAAGTACAAACTATCAAGTTTTACAACATGACGTCTTAGTGACGTCCTAATGAGAGCTTTTATTTTTACGCCAATTTGTAATGCAAGCTCGCCAAAATCGAAGGGGTTTTCGACCGTTTTTGCCATTTAGCAAGCAAAAAATTGGTATTTATTGGCAATAATGGGTTGACAAAGTAAGGCATACACATGTTTTACTCTCAATACATGAGAAAAAACTACAAGTATTGCTTAGAGTAGCATCATACTTACATTAAAGTTAACATTTGGGCATTTACACAGTAAAGTATAGGAAGGTGGCCAACCCCCACCACTTCCGATTTGAAGGACGGTCTGACTCCCATGAAGGTGGTACTCCAATTATTTTCGATAAAATGACCGCAAAGGATGAACTTAAATTACATAAAAGCCGTAGATCGTATTAGGTTGCGTTTGTTTTTTTTTTGCCGACAGGGGAATCATCCGTTAGGGGGCGGGTGGTAACCACCCCCCACCCCCCCTCCCACTTGGTTGCCACGAGGGTTAAACCACATAGGCAAAGGACGAAGACGACGATTTATCGTGACAATGGATCTATGGGCCAAATAGTCCAGAATCCTGCAGGTACCTGCAAATCGTGAATTGGGGAGAGAAATATGTCACCCTTGGCACACACTAATATATGGCACAATAAATATAATTAACTTTTTCAAAAACAAGGGGACCCCAACTGAGATTTGACCTGTGAACGGCCATTATGGCCATTTTTCACAATGGGCCGCCATTTTTAGTTTCAATGCCTCATATCTACGGTTAATAATACCGATACGAGCTTGATTTTTGTGTCTAGGCTTATTTCAGTGGTAAGGAATTTACAATAGACGCTACTTTTTTAAGATATCGTGTCAATCGTTTGTTTTCAACTGGCACCAATGTACAAATAAATGGTACTTTGTTATATAGCTTGTATTAAAATAATGATATCAAATTTGATGTTTTTTGTGATAATCTTATGTTTTCAGGTTCAAAGAATCCAAAATTAAAATTACTTTTAATACTTCTTTGCAGCAATTTTTTTCCAATTTGGCCGCCCCCAATTTACACCCAAATATCTTGTTACAATAATCATCATGATATTTGTGTCTATACCTATGTTGTCAAGGCAACTAAACCAATTATGACAATAATATTAAAAGGAAAATCGTGCTCCACAGGCCTGTCCCCCCAGAGTTGAGGGGTTTTTATACCATCTGAATAATTATAATAATAATTTATGTGGCACTCTACAGAGAACACAGGACCTTACAACAAATACTTAATACGAAACCCGTCAACTACCCCTTACCATACAGGAATAACAGATAATAAGGAAAACCAACACTAACAAATCCCCAGTTAACAAAAATTTTAACAGCACGGTTCATTACAGGGCCCCCCCCCCACGGTAAAGACACTGGTGGAAGGTGCCTCGCTAATGTTAACGGGGAGTTGTTCCACAGCCTAGGACCATTTTCGTTGAATACATCTGTCGCTAAATCTACGCTGGTACGAGGAAAGCAAGCCGTGTTGTTGGAACATCAGAAGAAGACCGTAGACTTCGTCTTTGTACCATCAACAATAATATCCACAATACAAATTCGACCATCAGAAGGTATGAGGAGCCTGTCCGTGAAGAGACTTAACACGTAACATTAAGAAGTATTTTGTATCTGATAGTTATTTAAAGGCAACCAATAAGCGTGATCAAAAGTTATGACGAAATCTTGTCCGACCCCGCATGCGAATAGCAAACGCGCATTTTATTTTACAAGCGCTGGAACCTTTTGAGATGAGGTCTATTTCATTGGCGCTATATAGTAGTGAGTTTGAACCGTTAACCTAAGATAGTACTGTGCCTAATTTATATTAAATTTAATTAATAGTGAGGGAGCAACGTGTCATGAAATAAAGTCCCGGGCTGCATTTGTGGTGCAAAGTATGCCACTGCTCTAGATAGATAAGGAGTCAAAAAGGGAACAAGAAAAAAAATGTTGCCAAATTGCAACCTGTAGGGGGGCTAATTTAGGGTTTTCAAAATGGCGCCGAAATTTATAAAACGCCTAAAATGCATAGAATGAACAAGTATTTGGATGAAAATACAGCAAATGTCTATATTACATACACACAGAGTCCCATCAAAGCAGGCAAAATAATTATGTGTTACATGAGAACCTTTAGCAAACCTTTAGGAAGACTTATTGACAACCCCCCTCCTTCCCGGTTGTCACTGTCACTCTGACAACACTATTAGGGTAAAATTATTAGTCTCTAAGTATCCAGATGCCTAAAGTAATGGACATTTACAACACAGGCGGTACCGTTTTCTTATTATGTTGCGGATCAGGCAACTTTGCATGACAGATTTTATGGGGGGTCACAATAAAAAAAATATTAGTCCATATCAAGTAGTAATAGTTACTAATTTCATTATTTGGATTAACAGGAGATGAGTGGATATGGGGACTGTCGCATATCCTTGATGCGATCATGTGTATATTCACACTAACCATAGAGGCTAAAACCACAACCAAAAAATCCATCAGCTGTTTCAGTGGAAATAAAATTTTTTTATAATTACAAAACGACTCATTTGAAGACAGTAATGAGACTGTGAATGTTAGATACCTAAAAACCCTTACCTGATCCAAAACTCATCAAGTTCCACGATTCAATTTTTAAGATTGAGTATTTCCAATTAAAGAGTGATAGAGAATATCAACTGATAAAGTAATATATGGAAAAAAAGTCCCTGATAGACAAATCAGGAATCCCCAATGCCCCATGAAAATCTCTTGACCCACATATCGGATCATGCAAGGTATGGTGATGTTAAGTATCTGAAATTCAAAATACATCTATAGGGATGTGAATATATTGTGATATTCAATTCAAAATGCTGCTAGGTATAGCACAATATTGCCAAAAAAGAGTGCACATGGGATACAGCAAGGAGTCAAAGAACGATATGGGCCCAAAAAGGGGATGAAGCTGTATAAAAGATGCCCAGGAGTGATAATCACTTAATACGGACGTACAGAAATTCAAGACTAAATGTTGTGGACGTTAGTATAATTGGCTCTGTGCTTTTCACAATGTGGAAACCTTTTTACCTCGCAATCTTTGATAGGTCTCACACTGTGCTTGATGGTCCGAGGACCAATCTCTTCGAATTCATTCCACGAGGGGTTTCTCCTTGGACGATGTTTAGATGTATGTTGCTGAACCCCTGATTGCAGTGATAATAACATCAGTGAAATGATCCTTTGGCAAGGGATCTTTGGGACGACCGAGAATATCTCTCTCCAATTGCATGACCCAATACTAGATTAATATAAAAAAATAAATCTGAAAGAATGTGGATGATGCCAAATCTTCTCAGAGCATCTTTCACTTGCACACAGCATGAATAGGTTAACCTTTCTACTATTTCCCGAAGTTTGTATAGTTCCTAGGTGTAGCCATTTTGTAACAAACACATTTTCGATGTGCGTGATACAACCTGGTTGGTTCATATCATCGTGTAAAGTTCGAGGAACATGTCAGGTTGGTCCTAAAACGGAAACCCAGACAACGGGTTATTTCTCAAACACTGGCAAGCCATTTTACTAACTACAACTATACTGTTAAGTATATCTCTTTTCTTTATATATAATGCAATACTAGGCAATACATGTGCCATCAGAGATGATCGAGCACAATTTAAGAAGCCTTGTATGAGCATATTATTTGCACCAGAATGACCAGCAGTTACCATCGAGCCATTTCTCAAGGTCTTATAAGACTTATAAGCGTATGTCCATCATCCTTAACATTACCCAATTTCTTGCACACAAAAATTTACCCTAGTCATCATTGATCCAAGACATCCCGAATCACGTTTCTCTGTCCCTTAATGCCCCAACTGCAATCATACAATCGTTTGAGCCTCTAAGTGGTGTCCTGTACACTTGCTTGACGATAAAAAAATATCACAAATTGTGAGGTCTTGAGACGTTAGTGGCCACTTAACTTCATTGGTCAGAGTAATTCTCCTTATGGGAGGAGTTGCCTTAATGATAGAGCCGATGAGATGGTTGCCTGGGTGATTGTGAATCCTCCATAACTGTCTAAAAATGCTCAATGTTGGTGTTTTGAAGTGTTTCGTAATTGTGGAAGAATTTCCTCTTTGATCATCTGGCGATATTGTTCACCATTAAGATCCTGAAAAAAAAACAGGGTTATCATCTGGCGATATTGTCACCATTAAGAATTTCCATTGAAAAAAACAGGTCGAAGGGAGTGCATTCGGTAGAAACCGATCCAAAGGAATCTGGGGAAGTGTGAAGACATAGCTGGAAATTTCTAATGGAATAACCTGTGGTCAGTCATCCACAATGGCCCAGATTAGGAGTTAATGGCTTCTGAAGTTTGATGTTTTCATCACAAAATTCAACAGAAAGATTATTTTAATTTTTAGTCATATGTGATATTTTGACGGGCATTTGAAAAAGGGTCCTAAAATTAAACACCTCCTACCGGATTAAAGGTGTTGACTGTATGTTGTTTTGTGTAGGTTGAGACCATGAAGATATCTCTTCAGGTGGTTTGCTTTATCCACAAAACTGTATGAATGCTCTTTTATGTTACCATATTTTAGGATCATAGTTTACATAACATTGCGGTCGTTTTGACATAAAAGACAATAAACCACCTGCTTACATGAGTAGATTTTGGCATTTTTCCCTATTATTCGATACCCCTAAGATATCTACTAGGTGGTTTACTTTTACCCCGGAATCAACATGATGGCACCCTTTCATTTATATTTTGTAATATTTCATACTTTAGCGGCAATATTGCAAGGCCATACGCCACCTTCCTACCATGACTAGATTTATGGCAACATGGTTCCGTTGTCTTATAGTACCCCCTGAAGATGAATATTTAGGTGTCTGCTTTACCACAATATCTACATGACAGTTCTTTTAGTTGGCCGTATTGTAGGTAATCTTTCGTACTTTTGGCGGCATTTGAAAAAAAGGCCATAAACACACCTACAATGACTATATTTCGGCCAAAACATGTTTTTTTCATGTTCTTTAGATCCTGAAGATATCTATGCAGGTTGTTTGCTTTCATCACAAAATCAAAATGAACGCTCTCTTATTTATCAGATTTTAGGTCATAGTTTATGCTTTTGGCGTACCATTTTGAAAAAGGGCCTTAAACCAACCCTACATGACTTCAATTTGGCAAACATGAGCTTTCATGTTCTTTCAGACCCCCTGAAGATATCTAGACAAGTGGTTTGCTGTCATCACAAAATCAAAATGAACGCCCTCTTATTTTATCACATTTTAGGCCATATTCATGCTTTTGGCGGCCATTTTGAAAAAAGGGCCATAAACCACCCTCCTACATGACTACATTTTGGCAACATGGTTTTTCATGTTCTTTTAGACCCCATGAAGATATCTAGATAGGTCGTTTGCTTTCACCACAAAATGCACACGGGACCTCAGCTTGCTCCCCAACTATAAAGCGAGACATATCTCCTAAGGCTGTTACAATACAAGTAAATTCAGAGCGGTAAATGAATCCGATTTTGCATGTACAACGAAACCGAGAAAATCTGCGAGGGCAGGTACAATATATGGATCGGCAACCAAATTCACGTACAAACGTGACACTACCTCTACAAGAAATCGAACTGTTTCAATAACCCTACCGTCCATAATATACGAGCATTAGTAAAGTAATTATGGTTTATTAAAATAGCCTCTATGGTCAAAAGACCAAACAGAAATTGTACAGTATATTAAAAAGACTTTAAAATTACAATGATATTGCACATAAAAAGAGTATCAACATTGGAGACCACAGTGGAAGGATTCAAATCCCACTACTGTACCGAGTCCATCTCAACAATCCTGTCAGCCTACTGATCGAGGCACTGCTGGAAATGAACCATCGTCACTGTTAGTCTTTAATTGTATTTTTGCACAGAATTACATTGTAATAATTCCTAATAAAACATTTCAATGAGGAAAAATTAGTATATTATGATTTGTAGACATAACTAATAAGATCAGAAGTCTGGTGGTCAAGCATTCGATTTTCAGTCTTTCACAGACTCCGTTTTCAGCGTGCTGTAGTTCATATTAGCATCCGTTAATGTAGGCATCAATAGTAAAAGGCAGAGGTTATTCACTCAAAAAGGCATAGAGATTGGAAACATTCCACTAATACAAGATGCACTAGCCTAGAATGCGTGGCAGGTCTCATGTATGGAGTCAAACAATCAAGGCACCAGAGTTGCCAAATCTAGTAGACTTTCGACGTCCAATGCACAGTACAAGATGTAATGGATGACTCTTTAAAATGAAGTAGCGTATCATGCAATCATCAGTTGTAGATGTACCAAAAGATGCAGAGGGCGGTTTTTAGAAGATATAGTATTGACATGTACAACGCTGCAAGTGTAATGGATCTGAATGAAACTTGACCTTTTTATGAACATAACTTGAGTGCTAACAGGCATGATATTTAACTGAAGTATAATTAAGGTATAGACGGGGTATAGACGCAAAAATAGGAGTCTGTTGTATTTTTATTGGTATGTTTAGTGATATGTTTAGTATATCTACACCTCAGACAAGTCTTGTAATTAAATAAATTAAATAGGCAACCTTTCAGGTACCATTTTCAACATCAATATCAACATAATGTACCAGACCTGCACTGTATGTTCTGCATGGTTCACTTTCCAATCATTGTACAACACACTCAGCTGCATACATTGTTATTTAGTTGATTTTAGATCCGTATTGATGTTGCAATACAAGAATATAGCTTACGTCACCATGGTTTACACTTTATTTGAAAATGGCGGCTTCCAGGAGTAGTCTTTTTTCATTTAGTTTACCAATTACAGGGATCTTGTTATATAGTGCGATTATCTAACAAATGCTTTAATAACATCTCAAAAGTTCATATTCTGATTATTCCCTTTAAGTAAATGGTCATAATTTTAATTCAAAATGGTTGCCATATTGGAAAGCCCAAGGACTGACACGAGATATACGAGGTACGTCAAATTTTGATTTCTTGATCCTAAAAACATAAGTATAGACACCAAAATCTAGTCAATATCATTTTGAGCTCGGTATAAAGAAAAATGTCAATTTTAGTGCAAATTGGCGGCCATATTGGAAAACAGGATACATGACAGAATATATTTTTAAAATATTGTCATATTTGAATACTTTGGCATTCAAAACATGGGTACACAAAAATCAGTGTTATTAACCGAAATATGAGCCATTGAAAATGTGATTGGCAGCCATTTTGAAAAATGGTCATCACGGCCGCCACAGGTCAAATCTGGCTGGGGTCCCGTTTTGAAATAATTGGTTGTGGTCCATATTAAGCGTGTACCGAATGCTATACTTCTATCACAAAGTGCACGATTTTGCCCCAGAGGGGTGTTTACCCTCTGGACTAAAATTTAAATGTTTGGGCATTGCAAAGACTTACAAAACGAGGATTATAATCTGATAGATGAATTAATTAAACTGAATGATTCGACTGTAAATCTCATTTTTGCAGCATAATTTCTCACATACACGTGCTAACTTTGAAACAAAAATGGGATGAACGAATGAGCTGGTAAAGCTGGGGTTCAAGATCAAACATCTCGTGGTCAGCCCAGGAAACCGATTTCGATCAGGCGAATGATAATCAACTGAGGCTACGGTAACATCCCTGTTGTCTTTTTTAACTCGCTGTCTTTTTAACTCACTGTGTTTTTTAACGCACTGGTATTTTATCACGCCCCGTCAGAGGACACAACCTGATATCAGTCAGGAACACCGGGCCGTATCAGGGCGGGCTCATGGATGTAAAGTCAGTGGCATACCTTTGCTTCAACTGAATGTGGAAGGACTTACTAGGGCAAAGATCAACATCATTGAACATATTACACAAAAAGCACAAGTCACTGCGATTCTCCTCCAAGAGACAATTACAACTCAAAAGTTCCATCCTGAAAATTTGCGCCTATACTCTAGCTGCACACTGAGAGCGCTACCCATGGATTGCACATTTGTCAGAAAAACACAGATCAATGGAGGCATATTGCAATATCACCTGCAGATTCCCCTGGAATGGGCAACGACCCCAATTGTAGATGTCCACGTCATCAATGTCCACAAGCCACCTAACTCCCGGCTTCTAGCAGAGGACTGGGCTTCAAAATCTGAGCCCATACAAACTTTGTACCGACCCCAAGCAAACCAGACAGTTTCTTCTCGGGAAGGTGTAACGCCACCTCAAATCCTGACCTTGCATTTGTAAATATGGATGCCATTGTTCACCGTACTGTTCTCGATCGCTTTCCGAAGTCTCAACATAGACCACCATTGATCGCTCCAAGAGAGCCTTGTAAGTTGTACAACAAAGAAGTAAAGGTGGAACTTCCGCAGGGCAGACTGGAACCAGTGTGAGACCTGGCTGGATTCAGAAGATGCCAAGCTTCCGAACACCTACATCCTCCCAACCTGTACAAGTCTTAACGTCTACAGCACTATGTAAACTCTTTATTAAGATAGCAAAAGAAGACCATCCCACGTGGCTGTCGTCGCAGTTATATCCCTCCTGGGATGCGGAATGTGATTTTTGATTCTATGCCCGGGGAAGATGCGACATCTAAGGCTTCAAATCTGACAAACTGCTGGACAGGAAACGCCGTGAGCGCTGGGGAGACGGTCCAGGAATTGATTTCACTCTGCCAACTCCAATTGCTACATAAAGTGAGCAACTCCCCCGCGCGCAAATGGTCGTTTCAAGGATATTGATAAGGACACACTAGCTCTGTTAAAAAAAGAGATCACCAAATTCGTAGAGCCCCTGGCGTGGACGGGTCACTTCAACACCCTTCTAACTAGATGAGCGCACCTCTGCTATCAGCCAACCAAAGAGTGGAAAAGCCCAGGGGCCTGATAATATACCAGCGGAGTTCCTGATGCACTGTGGCCACGAGGTCTGAATAGCTCAAGGAGTTCTTACACATGGTGCCTTACCAAACCAGTCCTATCCAGATCTAGAGGAGGGCTTCCCATCATCGCAATCCCAAACCAAACAAGCTGTTGACAACCCCAAAATTACCGCCCAATATCACTATGTGTGTTTCCTTCAAAACTCCTTTGAGAGCTGATCCTGGCCCGGTTGGAGCCAATCGTCGAACCCCATCGGTTTTTTTGACGAACAAGCAGGATTCCGCCATGCCTGGAGCACTGTCCATCAGGTTGTAAAACTTCACAAATGATATTGAGGACAGCTTTGAAAAGAGTTAGTAAGGCAGGCGTCATCTTGGGGACCTTACTGCAGGATATGACACCCGCGTGGCACCAGGGCTTGACACTCAAGCTTCTCAGGACCATCCCGGATCGTCACCTGTACAAATCATATGTAACATGCTTTCAAATCGTAGCTTGTTCTTAAGACCAGTGATGGGCAGGAGCAGTCAACTGCGTCGTCTGAGGAACGGAAAGTACCACAAGGATAGGAGGCTCACAGGCTGTCAACTTGTATATCAGAGATCTACCTCAAACAACATCTAAACAATATGGCTACGCCGACGATTTTGCTCTTCTTCACCGGACAGAAGCCTGGAGAAGTAGAAGTAAACTTACTGAAGATATGGCCCCCCTACTGCAGCATATCTCAAAGACTGGAAACTCAAGCTGAGCGAAGCTAAGACCACCGCTTGCTTTTCATCTTAATACCAAAAGAGGCTCATCACCAGCTCCAAAATTAACCTCCAAAAAAAATGGAAGCGCTCTGGATACAATCCTTCAAACATTTATCTGGGGAGTGATGAGCTTTAGTGAAGCTTGATGGGCAGCTACTTCTTCTTTGATTGCGTATTGAGGCAGCAAGCTAAATATGAGGTTAAACGGTGGAGCCAGCTCATGTTGATTGGTTGGGGTTGAGAAGTGTCTATGTCCCGGTGAACGAAAGGTAGGGCATCATTGAGATGTGATCCGCAGTCTGTGATGGAATATGGAGAACCACATTGGCAGGCTGCAGACCCCATCGCGTTGCATATTGCTGTTGAAGAGCGACCGACTCTGTGCGTATCCAGTTTAAGGTGACCATTCCTTGCATGGAGATTGCTACCAGGTGGTTAGTTCGGTCATAGGTGTAATATTTAAACATTTAATATAAAACTGTCATTACCTATATAACTGCATCCAAAAAATAAGGTGTGAATCGGTAGATGGATACAAATCAATCATGGTCACATGTCCATGATGCTGTTGATACTCAGTCCAAGGCAGATGCCTTCTACTGCACTATGAACATTTAAACAGTTGACGGACATCTCCATTAGAAACGTGAATGTTGAAAATGCACGTGAACAGCACAACATAATTGGTAGAGGAAAAATGCATATGTAATTCGACTTTGTGAAGTCATACTCCCAACAGAAGCCTGTTTGGATATAGTATTTAACAGATTTTCTTATACCGAGCTCAAAATGATATGACTAGATTTTGGTGTCTTATACTTATGTTTTAGGATCAAGAAAATCCAAATTTGAACGTACATGTGAAATATCTCTGATCTGGATCAATTTAAACCTCCAGTAAAGCGGGTGCCCGCATCCACTAGAGGACTCTGGTACTAGGAGATCGATGAGTGCAGGTAACAGACACGGGATGATCCACTGATCTGTTTCGACGAGGTGTTAAACTTTTTACGTGCTCAGGATTTGATTCCAATGAACACGGGACCAACAGCTGTACATGATCTCCGAAACCATGGGGCCGGGCACCCATGCAATTAACCTGCACAATTCTACGCAATGGGTGAAGCGAGGAGAAAATCCATAATCACTCTTAGCAATTTATACAATTTTCCGACCTTATAGGAACTACATGTTATTTGAGTATGACCAAGAAACCCCCTGACTCTCGCGGGGCTCGATCCAGGGCCGCTCGGTCGATGATAACCCTGCCGAAGGTTCAGCGCCTTAGACCATTCGGCCACCTCGGCCCTCAATCGTGTCAGTCCTTGAGGCTTCCAATATGGCAGCCACTTTGCATTAAAAATTCTGACCATGTACTTAAAGGGAATGATCAGACTATGAACTTTTGAGGTGTTATTAAAGCATTTGTTAGATAATAGACACTATAAACAAGATCCTGCAATAGGTAAAATAAATGAAAAAAGACTACTCCTGGAAGCCTCCATTTTCATCAAGTGTAAACAATGGTGACGTAAGCTATATTCTTGTATTGCCAACATCAATATGGATCTTAAAAATCGACTCTAATAAACAATGTATGCAGCTGAATGCAGTTGTACAATGATTGGAAGGTGAACCATTGCAGTATGTTTGCTTATTTTAATTTATTTAATTACAAGCCTTTCTGAGGTTGTAGCTATACTAAAACATATCCACTAGGACATACCAAAAAAGATACAACAGACTCCCTGTTTTTACTTCTATACCCCGTTCTAACTTAATTATAACTTCGTTAAATATATGCTGTTATGCACTCAAGTTGTGTTCATAAAAAGGTCAAGTTTCATTCAGATCATAACTTGCAGCGTGTACAAGTCAATACTATAATCTTCAAAAACCGGCCATCTGCATTCCTTTGGTCATCTACAACTGATGATTGCATGATACGGTTACTCATTTTAAGAATCATCCATTACATCTTGTACTGTGCATTGGACGTCGAAAGTTACTAGATTGGAAACTCTGGTGCCTGATTGTTGGACTCCATACATGACGCACGCATCCTTCTCAACATAGATGCTAGGCTAGTGCATCTTGTGTTAGTAGGATGTTTCCAATCTCTATGCCTTTTTGGGTGAATAACCTCTGCCTTTTACTTGTGCCTACATTATACAAAATAAATATGGGTTTGAATGGGAAATCGGCATACTATTTTCCCGAAGGTTAACTGGCTACAGCCTATCACCCGAACCCGAAAGGGGAGGGGTGAGAGGCTGTTAGCCAGACCGGGATAAATAGTTGCCACTATTTCCCTGAATGGAAATAACCATGGTGTATTTGTTTATACCCCTCATAACATATTCATGAGATAAAATGTAATTAAAAGAATTTTACTTAACAATATTGTTCTCATGTGAATCCTCAGTAAGCATTTCCTTTAATGTTTGGTTGGTACAGCATCGATAGCATATTGATAAGTTCATGTTATCAATAATGTAGTTCATCACATCACGACTTCCAAGGTTATGATAAAATTGAATAAGTTTAAAATGTTTCACGCGTAAATAAACACAAAACTGTAAAATACACATGTAATGTTTTCTTTTTATTTACTGGCTATTGTTATGATGCAGCTGAACGTTGCAAGGTAGAGAAATTGAACGTGTTTTGTTGCGCACAGTATGGTAGCAGGACTGGCTTAGTCCCAAGGCCATTGTTGATATTCCTGTCCCAAACAACAGGGAATTGATCAGATCCTTAAGTACTCTCTCTTCTTGTGAAGATGTCATACTAAGTGCACCGTCTTCCAAATCTAGATCAAACGAGGGAGTAACCTCCTGGGGCGCGAGTAATGGCGCACTAACTTGAGGCAGAGTAACCGTGTGTCGTTGATGGCTGGAAAAGAAGGTACGGTGAGATTTCCAAAGGAAGCTTAATTCCCACTAGGACGATGGATGGAAAAGGTGATTCAACTTGGAAGATGGCATAACTTTGAGATGGCAGCACTCAGCTTATTTTCTTGTCCTCGCTCCTAGTCTTGGAATAACTGCGAATACTTGCCTCTGATCGAGGCCCAGGACACAGTCATAAATATCTCGCGCTTCAATCCAGCACGTCGAGAGGTGTGTACGGTGTGACAATTCCGCTTCTTTTGCTTGTGTGTTTAGTTTTTTCATACGGGTTGTTTTACCCACAGGTACATTGTCTTACCATATCCACTTTGGCACAGTCTTCCGGCCCTTTGCCAGAAGGCATTCACATTGGGGAGTAAGACACTGATGTACCTCTCTAGACTTGCAACAGGGCATGTACTGCGTTCAGCTGTGTTGAATACATCAACCCACTTTGGCCAGGACCTTCACGCCAGGTTTTCTACCACGTTGTTTTTGTCAATTTGCCACCACTAGTTCTGCATATTTGATTCCATTGGGGCAGTATCCCACTTTCAAATATGCCTAGTCATTTGACGCAAGTTCAACGGACGTCCTCGATTAGCAAAATACAGCATGTGTCCGATTTTGAAAAACGTTATTCTGAGGCCACGGGGTTGTAGGACTGATCCACCTGAATCGAGGTCATACTCTTAGCCATGTCTTCCTGATGGATTGCCTTTTGGGTTGTCTTTAGCTTTCATAGTGTTTTAACTAACATCATACCTCTGAATATCACGTTATAGACTGCTTGAATTCCGGCCCGGGGAAGATGTCGACTTCCGTATGCTTCAAAATGCCGCTGTGAAGGCCGTATCAAGATGATTGAAGGCTCTTCTTCGCGTAATATTCACCATCGCTTTCCGAAGATTCTGACAAAGAATCGGCCGAACAGAAAGCAAGTTCGGCCCGCGGGACTGCCTCCGCTTGTGCTAATGACGTCCCCTTCTCCTGTGCAGTAAGCTGAAACAACTTAACCGAACTTTTGATGACACTTTTGGTGTTTTTGCATCTTTTATGAGATAAGTTCCTCTATTTCAGCGTCGGTTTAGAGACGCATTTTCGCTTCGCCCGAGCAGAAGACGCCATTTTTGTGTTATGGAATGGAGAGAAATCCCCAGTTTTTAACCCTGGGAACCAACAAAATATATCGCGGGCGGGACAGCTATCTCCACCACCCCCCACCCCACATATGACTTTTGGCTTCTGGGGACGGGATGATGTAGGGAAACAGTTAAAACTATGACCCGGGGAAACAAATTTTTTTTTAAATAGTTCGATCTATTTTAGCCGTAACTTTTACGATTTACCATAAAATGAATGATTTATCTCATGATTGTATGAGTTGTAAATAAACAGATGTTATATGGACTACAGAACGCTGAAAATCGGAGTTCTTGTGACAAGACTGAAATCGACTGCTTGACTCGGTCTTATTAGTAATGTCTACAAATCATAATAGAATCATTTTCCTCATTTAATGTTTTTAGGGATTATTACAATGTAATTCTGTGCCACAAATAAACAAAAGACTACAGTGAACGATGGTCATTTCCAGCAGTGCCTCATCAGTAGGCTGAGAGGATTGTTGAGATGGACTACGGTACGTTAGCGACCTTTGAATCCTTTTCTTCCACTGTGGTCTCCCCAATGCTGGTACTCTTGTATGTGCAATATCATTGTGTAATTTTAAAGTCTTTTAATATACCATTTCTGTTTGGTCTTTTGACCATAGAGACTATTTTAATAAACCATAATTACTTTATTAATGCTCGTATATTATGGACGGTAGGGTTATTGAAACAGTTTGATTTCTTGTAGAGGTAGTGTCACGTTTGTACGTGAATTTGGTTGCCGATCCATATATTGTACCTGCCCTCGCAGATTTTCTCGGTTTCGTTGGAATTGTACATGCAAAATCGGATTAATTTACCGCTCTGAATTTACTTGTATTGTAACAGCCGTAGGGGATATGTCTCGCTTTATTAAAATTTAATATTAAGATTAGGTACAAGTACTACACTTAGGCTATCGGTTCAAACTCACTACTATATGGCGGCAATGAAATACTAGATCTCATCTCAAAAGGTTCCAGCGCTTGTAAAATAAAGATGCGCGTTTGCTATTCGCATGCGGTCGTGACAAGAGTTCGTCATACAAAATACTTCTTTATGTATATAAGTCTCTTCACGGACAGGCTCCATCATACCTTACTGATGGTCTGAATTTGTATGTGTTGGATAATAATTTTGATTGTACAAGACGAAGGCTACGGTCTTCTTCTGATGTTACACGGCTTGTTATTCCTCGTACCAAGCGTAGATTTAGCGACAGATTATTCAACGTAATTGGTCCTAGGCTGTGGAACAAGCTTCCCGTTAACATTAGAGAGGCTCCTTCCACCAGTGTCTTTAAACGGCCCCTGAAAACATGCTGTTTAAAATGTTGTTAACTTTGGATTTGTTAGTTTTCCTATTATGCTGTATGTCATGTTGTATATTAATTTCGTATTTTAAGTATTTGTTGTAAAGCACTGTGTTCTCTGTAGAGTGCCACATAAATTATTATTATTATAACTATTTCAGATGATATAAAAACCTCAACTCTTTTAGGTAACTCTGGGGGACGAGGCTGTGCATCACGATTATCCTTTTAATATTATTGTCATAATTGGTTTAGTTGGCCTTGACAACATAGGTATAGACACAAATATTCATTATGATTATTTTTTAACAAAGATATTTGGGTGTAAATGGGCGGCCATATTGGGAAAAATGGCTGCAAAAGATATTATTAAAAAGTAATTTTATATTTGGATTCTTTGAACCTGAAAACATAAGATTATACACAAAAATCAAATTGATATCATTATTTTATGCAAAGCTATAACAAAAGTACCAGTTTTATTGTACATTGGCGCCATGTTGGAAAACAAAATGATTGACACGATATGTTTAAAAAGTAGCGTCATATTTAGATTCCTTACCACTGAAAATAAGCATAGACACAAAAAATCAAGCTCGTATCAGTATTATTAACCGAGATATGAGGCATTGAAACTAAAAATGGCGGCCATTTTGAAAAATGGCCATAATGGCCGTCACAGGTCAAATCCAGTAGGGGTCCCGTTTTGAAATAGTTAATTTATATTCCATATTAAGTGTGTGCCAAGTGTCATATTTCTATCACAAAGTGCACTAATACAGGTACCTGCAGCTTCCAAAAGCAGTACTTTTGAACCTGCACTGCCTACAGGGCCTGCAGGTGGGGCCTATTTACTAGGCACTGGTATCTTCATTCACTAAAGTATCTATTCAGGTAGTTGCATTCGACCCTTCTGAACATTCGACAAAAATTTCAAAACAATCAGAACACTTTCACTATAGGTACCTATGGAATATTCATAACATATTAAGTACTCTTCTGCCGAGTTTTCTTCTCCGCAAAGGGGAGGCGTGGCTTAGCGTAGTTATTATCTGTGAAAATATAGAATCACCGACGCAAAAACACTGAATGCGTAAAAACGAGTTTGTTCGCCAGTGGTGTGCGTATCGTCACCGTCATCGTCGTCGTCGTCGTCATCATCATCATCATTATCATCGTCGTCACCGTCATCATTTGCAATCATATCATTGTTAAAGTCAAGGCCTCTTTGCACTCGATACGTTGATATTTGACAAATTGAGATTAACTTTGAATTATCGTCCTTTAATGGAAAAGGGGGTTCCTAAAGCACTACTCCTGAAAACGCATTTTCCCATAATATGAATAAATCAACGAAAGTCTGTACTGTCAACGATCAGCGGTTGAGAAATTTAAAATTATGTGATAGAAAAAATTGAACATTGTGATTGGTTTTGAAATTAGGGACGCCACAACTGTCAAACTGGCGGAAAGCGCTATTTTATTTTGTCGTTTTGACCACCATTATGCCAAAAAATAGCTTGTGGGTTGAAATAGCAAATAATTACAAATATTCAATAAATGGTATGTGTGTAGGCCTACAGTAGTAGTATTTTGTAGTATTTCGTGGTGTCTTTTTCTATGCCTCGTAGTTGTCCCATTCATTTGTACAGGCCAATGAATTCTGGATCAAATACATGCTAGCATATTATGATTGGTAAAGCCTAACATTAATTCTAAAGTATTTGTAGTATGACATGTCCACTAGTAGCCATATTTTTAACACCAAGAAGCGCGTTCTGAAGGTTTAACCAATTTTATACAAAATGCAGTTATTTACTGTAAAAAAAACTTTTAAAAACATTACCGGATTAAGTTGGAATACAGCAAAGAGCTATTTTAGGTTTAACATGAAGGCCATATATGAATACATGAAAATGTCGCTCTTTTCCAATTTTTTTAAAGCATTGTCCAATCCATTATTAATTCACGATTATGAATGCCAATTATCCGATAAGTACTAAAGATTTACAGGTAACAATATGATCCGCAATTAACATTAGTCTAGGGGCATCCATTTTCTACACAACAAGTACGGTAAAAAACACAACTTTTGACTGTACAGTTTTCAACAAACTCGACTTGTTTTACAGGTACATAAATGTAAAAAGTGGTGGCAGGTTTGCTAAGTTGGGGTGTTAGGCTTTTTTTACTCTCCACACATTCCCAAACTCTGTAAGAACTCACCAAATACATACATTTTCTAGTTTGATGATTTGATGTGCAAAAACGTAATTTTACCGTGTTTTGTTCGGCGAAGGATGCCGCTAATACTGCTATATTTACACATTTTATTTTTTGTTTTTTTACAGGTAAACAAGTACAGTCTATTTAGGTTCAAAAACCCCTGAAGACACACCAAAAAAAAATGATCAGTGTGCTTAGCAATGTGACTCAAAATGATTTAAATCGTAAATACTCAATCAATGTGTTCTATATAGTATGCTAAATAAGACTTAAAAATTGTCAAAAATGTCCCTTCATTTGAAAATGCTTGCAACACAAACATAAATATATTAAGTTATGGTAAATGGTGCAAAAAACTGAACAATTACTCATTTTACACTTGTTGCTGTAACTGAATTGAGACTTGGCCAGGGATCATATAGTTAAGGCCCATACAACCACACAATTTGTAAAACCAAAAATTACAACAAAAAAGCAGTAATTTAGTATCTTATTTTCAATTTCAAATGTTGATAGTTACAAACTCCTTGTAGTTTTCCTTCTGTTTTGTTATTGTCATTTTTAATTCGCATCTATTAAATTTGAAAGAAACTTGATGTATATGAATAAAGGTTCTCATACAGTTCCCTGTGAGGTAGCGTGGTCAGTGTGGTTTAAGATTGGGTCGAGATAAGCAAGAGTCAGGGTTCGATTCCCAGTAGGTATGCCTACGTTGTATAAAATTTACTTTAAATACCAGCTACGTATTAGAAAGATGATTTAGATGATAATGCAATATAAACAGGCACATAGTATCTCAAAACTTTCTTTTTTTCGTTTTCCCTCTTGTTTACCATTGTCCCACATATCTACAGCACTTTGAGTTCCAGCAACTTGATTATTGGACTGCGTAACTTACTAAGGAAGCGTAATAAGTGTGGATTTTGGTAAATGTAGAAAAAAATATTAGAATTAAACATTTGAGGACTATCTCAATTAAAATACGTATTAGGGATAACTTAAAAGATTAATTCATTGGAAATTACTAAAATAAATGCAAGCCGGCCCGCAGGTTAAACTTAATTGTATAGATACAGTAAATTCTTTTTGAGTGAAACAACAGGGTTATCGTTGGTTTGTTTTGTTTTAACTGAGTCTACGGACAACAACGGCCATTTTATGTCATGAACAGCTAGACAAAGCCATAAACATTTGTCATGGCCATGGTAATCCTGGCATCAAGACATTAGATACAACAAATAAACAATTGATTGTTACACTTCTCTGAACTCTTCCACTCATACACATTCTCTAACCATCTTCTATCCCAAACCGATTGACCCCGGGATTGAACCCATTTTTGAGGCTTGACTGACATTGTGGTCTATGAATGATCTACCGCTGTTGCAACAGGAAATATACCTTTACTTTGATTTTCCCAATGAATAGAGGAAAATATACCCAAGATGATTTATGGTTATGAACCTGTGCAGAGCTGGTTCTGGTCCTCATTTCCGTTTTATTCCAGCCGGTTTTCTATTTTCGTGTACACCAACTGTATTGCCCAATGACCAGGAATCACCCAAAAATCGACCGAGTCCACAAGGCACCGCCTCTTGCCGCTGCCGGAAAACTATTGATGTTATTTGCTGTATTGTTTTGTTCGGAGTCATAGTCCTGGAGCTGGACAGCTGTCAACGAGGACACGTACAGCAACCATTTGCCGCGGGCGTTATGATATTCCGTGTATGATACTAGATTTTTCATCTTATCAAATATTATTTAAAAATATACTCGCTTGGACTGTTTAGCCTTTTTGTAATTTTGGCGCTCATATGAAACTATTGTTAGTATACCAGTTTTTACAACGTCAGTTTTTTACATCTGGCAGATGCATGCTCCTGTACATCATTGCGTACAGGGCTTGATGGATCAACCGTAAGAGACTATAGGCGGAGACGACGCGAACGTGTTTTGTTTATACGTCTTATTCTGTGCTCCGGCTTGAGGAAAGTGCAGAACCTTTTAACCATTGGTGTAAACTTCATATCATATATTCTGACATTGGACGAGCTTTGTACAGCTTGCTGTCTAAATACTACATCTTGGATATATTTTGTACAACAGCCCAAAAACTAATCACACGGAACAATTTGACAATGTCTAAACGAAAGCTTTCAGATATGTCCGACGCCTTTCCAGAAAGTGGAAATCCAGTCCCTGCAGGGGAATTGGATTCTGGATCGAGAGTTCTTGTTCCCCGATAAATCTGAACCAAACTGGCGACCAAAAGAAAAGTCCAATGAGACCTCGCAACACAATAATAACAACACAAAATTACCAATGGGGATCAAAAAAATATTGATGGCAATCCTACGGCAACGGGTGCGGCAAATGCCCGTGAACGAACCGTACGCACAGCGTCAACTCCGCTTTTACGGCATTGAGGGATCTCATTCCTACCGAACCGAAAATCGAAAAACTGTCCCAAATTGATACTCTGAGGCTAGCTACCAGTTATATCAGCCATTTGGGAACAGTTCTCTTGTTGGTGATGAGGGTATAGACCAACAGTGCATGCATCATGCTCTTTTAAGGGCGGGATCAGACCGCAGACCTAGAGTTATTGTACTTTTGCCTCATTCATAGCGTGAATACGATGAAGCCTGGAGCGTTCTCAAAAAGCATGAGCATGGTGAGTTAGATATTTATTTATTATATAATAAAATAAACATTTGGGTTGTTTTTTTTTTTCATGAACATTGATAGAAATATGGGTGATTATTTAGCTGGTTTTGCTAAAATGGAAATCGACCGATATATACAAAGAAAAAGTTAACATGATATCGAACTCCACCAATCCCTTGAAACACATTTCAGCACATTTTGTGCTTTGTTTTAAATTGTTTTATTATTTGACTCTTATAAGCACAATTTGACATGATGAAAACCACCCTGCAGCTGCTTTGGTTAGAATTGGTTGCATGTCCTGACGCAATTCACTGTGTCGAATTTTGACCCTTCCCATGAAAATCCCATTATCATGCATTATGTTTTCAAACACTGACGGTGGTAACCACAAGCGCTTTTTATCAATGGGCAACACCATCTGCATGTTATTACAAAACATGATCACGATGATGGGACGTATGTGTTGTCATATTGTTTTGTTTTCAATTGAAATCTTGGAGTTAGTTGAGACGTAAATCAGGTTACAACGGAAATCACTCACAGATTTCAGCTAAAATTTATACCACGCGGCTGGTGTATCATCACTGCATCGTTTGCTACCAGGCAATTTACAACGGCTGCTTGTGCGTGAGCGTTTCTGAGCTATGAGTGCCACAAGGTTTAGGCTCTTGGGGAAAGCACATCTAAAACACCTACTGTCTATACATGTCTTTTGTAGCATTAGGTCTTGCTCCCGTCTATGTATGAGATGGGTAGCTTATCTCGCTCCCGACCCAATTTATGCAGATTTGAAGGTTCCAATTTCGTGCAGACGCTGTCCATACAGGTTTTATTCAAAGCATTTATGTGACAGATGAGTAAAATTTAACTAGTGTACTGCAAACTGCTGGTTGCTTCTTCCAGATAATTTAACCCACATCCTCACGATTTAAAAACATTTAAAAGACATTATAACAATTAATCGTGTCCCAAGTCTTCTATGACCTGTAATGTGCAATGGTATATTAATAGACTACATCTGTTACTATACATGCATGCATGCAGATCCTTTTTGTATTTGGGAGTTGTTCATGGAAACAATAGTATTCATGTATTGATAACAACCAATCACTGTGGAACAATAAATGTATTCACCAATTATGTTTAACCGATTTTGACCATATTTTATTTAGTCGATACTGATGTTATTACTCCGCTCATAATATCGTTAGAAAATAACCTGATGGTTCCCTCTTTATTACTCGAATATTAGTGCAGAAATAAAATATTTACATTTAATCAATTATAGAAACATAATTATAGGCGAGCCCCAGACCTGCAGCAATCTCTTCTTCCAGAGCCCCATGAGCGGAAACATTTCCTCACTTTTGCCTTTTTCCTTCACATACTTCCACATCCTAACATTTTAAGTCATTTCCTCTTATTATTATTATTTTTTTTTTTTGCCTGCTAATTCTAATATACAACGACCTATTTCGGATGGTTGAATCAGTTTCTCTCCAGAACTAGAGATTCCATCAACTATCCACCTTTAAAGCTATTGTCGAGAAAAAAAGAAAATTCTCGTGTTGAGATAATTGGCAGTGATATTTTGGGAAGGGTTGTAAATGTGGGTTTTGTTAGACGAGTCAGGTTTTATAACAACTTTTGCACGATCATTCATACGTTTCAAAGTAAATATGACGTCATACAATATAGTAATAACAATCTAAAAAACCAACTTGCTTATGTACCAGCACCAAACAGGTACAAATCAAGCCGCAAAAGCTGTAATACAGAGCATCATGATCATCTTTGTAACAATATCAAGCCGATACATCGAGCTGAAGAATCCAACACAATTTCTCGGGAAGGTGAACAAAATTCTCCATTCTTAACATTTCTTAATGTGAAAAATAAATTTTTCCCTCAAAATATCAAGCTTTCAATCGGAGGAGCTGCTTCTTAATGAATCCACATTTTCCAGGTAGGGCCTATAGTAATTTGACTCAAACTGTATTCAAAAGGTAATACCGTATGCCTATAGTAAACGCAAATTTTGTAATTCAAATGTTATCAGATATACTGCTGCTTTTTTATTTTTGTTTAAATAATTTATGTTGGTTTATTTTAGAATATAAAAATTACAGATTACACATTTTAGTTCGAATCACTTAATTAGAATTTATAAGGATCAACTTAACTTTGGGCATGCACTTATTGCTGAGTTAAGCTAGGCCTAATATGGCTGAAATTAAATTATAATTGGTTTAGTCTGTGCTTCTTGAAAGAGCTTACCAAATCAAAGCTTTGTTGCACAACTTAACCATCTATTTTAACAAACTAACAAAAGTAACTTGGACAACTTAATTGTTACCATAATTAAATGAAGCTATCTACCAAATAATGTAAGGGCGTTTATCGTGATCACCCCGTCTCAAAATCCTTCATTGGGCCATGAATGCCAGTGTCTATGCACAGTGCACTGTATTGCACCCCAGACAAATGCGGCTATAAAAGTTGATAAAAACCTTCCCATGCTCGCAACAAACCGCATATGATGGAGCGTTAAAAACCCCAGTAAGGTTATATATAACGTGTTTCCACCTGACACCCATTAATCACTAACATTCCCTTTGGAACTGTAGAGCAGTAAATTTATCTCTATGTTTGCAGACCTACTTATATCGCAGAGTGACATCATCGTTTTCATAAAGGGGGTGACGTCGTCTGACGTTTATTTTTATCTGTAAAATATGTCTTATTTTTTTTAATGATTTATTTCATACCAGTGGTAAAAAATTAAAAGTTATAACGTAAAGTAAAAAAGTTAATGCGTTAAAGTTCCGCAGAATGCTTAAATAGTGCATCGTTTTAGAAAAGTTTTGCCCGGTTTTTGCTCAAGAACGATGTCAAATGACCTTAAAAAGTTTGACTAGCCTAGGTGTATATTATTCTTATAAAACAGAATTCCGAATATTCCGTTTTACTATCGCTAATATTTCTTATATAGGATTGCTCTTAAGACAAATCCGAACTATATTAGATTAAAATTTAATATCAAATACATTGAATATTAATTTATTTTAATCTAAATACAGTCCTCCATTTTAAATATAATTTATAGAAGTACTACTTAACCCTTACTTAAGACAATTATTTCACTTGGGGCTAAGAAGTTCCATATGCTAATACAATATATTTTGGCAACGGTATATACACGAAGGTCGTGTAACCCCACTAGCACAAATCGGTATATACAACGACCGTTTAGCGCGGGCGGCTTTCTACACGGTCGCGTCTATACCGTTTTATGAGTTCTTGGCTGCACGACCGTCGTGCTTCGAGTTCTGCTGCTGCACGACCGTCTTTGTATATACTCACATTCCATAGATTTTACTTGGTAGAGTTCCTATATATTATGTACCCTCTTCCAAGTTACTACAATAACAAAATCCTTTTTTATTTTTTTTTTTTTTTTTGGCCTTAGGGGTTAAGGGTATTTGTTAGTGTACGGCCATAAATAAAGAATTGTATTTCCTGTACAATTAAAGGGGTGAACATAATGGAACTCTAACTCAAGATTAGCAATATCACTAAGTGAAGAAAATAATTTATAAACCGATGACTTGTGGCCCCTATAATAATTTGCAAACCATCATGACGTGGCATAATACCTGGAGGAAAAGCCTATTAATTAACCAAATAAATGTGAATTTTACCTAGATTAAGTGTATAGGCCTATGCAGCAGTTAGAGCCCCAACTGAAAATGCAAGACCATTTAAGCAGAAAGGATGCAAGGGCTCTCCTTCTAATCAAAGATATAATGCATGGGACTTGGGAAACGTTGGCAAAACTAATAGGCGTATAGACTATAGGCCTACAGGGCCTACACTCATATAATCTCAACAATAAACCGGCAGCACAATATTTCGTGACCCCGCAATTAAAATCGTATTTTGTTTGAACTGATGATAACAAACAACCATTTGGTTTGCTACATTATAACAATAAACGTGGATGCTGTGAGAACCTTAACAGTTAAACGTATCCTGGGGTACCGGGTGCCGCGCGGTGTTCTTACGGCTATTGTTTTTTGAGCTACATCATGAAGCCTAATACCCTGGAGCTCGAAGTCGAGTTTGGTCGTCTTGTTGCCTTAGGGCTTTCTCTTGCGATAAAATGGCCTATAGCATTGTTACAGGTGTGAGGATAAAATTCAATTTATATTCTTCAGGGGACACCCTGTAAAATGACAGGAGGAACCATATGCACCCTTTTCAAGTTGTATACACAGACGGTGTGTAGGATTGAGTCAAGATTATACCCTTGTGGACTCGCATCCTGACGTGTTCAACTCATCTGGGTTCCCCGGGGTTGGAATGGTCACAAGATTGCCTGCAAAAACGATTTTAGTGGATTTGTTTATATGTTTGGTTTTCGTAAGTGACGACTTGTCACACGCCACGCGCCCGTGATAAATGTAGCGTAGGGATAAATAAAAACTATACACGGAGGAAAATTCTCATTTTCTGCGTGATGTTTGACATAATTCATTGCCACATTGGAGATCAAAGTTTAGAGATTACTCAACGTCTTGGATCTTGCTGTGGAAAAACGTGGTCTGTATTGTTTAGTAACTTTTGAAATTATATTTATAGATTTTTGTATCGAAATAATCCAATGGGCGAGAATGAAGCTATAAAGGCATAGGCACATTGGAAAGGACCGAGCATTTTTATAGAATAAGCAGAGATGGTGGACTCCTGGTTTGTAACCTAGACCATGCTCGCGTGCTATGGTCTTCGTCTATTCTTCATGTGTTGTATCAGCGTTTACACAACAAATAATTAATATAGCAAAAAATAAACTGCTTCTTACTTATGGTTCTATAATTTTATAGCATGACAAAAATGATCATTGGTGACAGTCACGAGCAGAAATGTTAGACTCAGTGGCGCCTACAAGATATAAAGGCGGCCATGAAAAAGGGCTTCTTAATAATCACATTGACCAACTTGGCTAAACCTGATGTCAACACCCAGTTGTTGCATGGCCAGGTGCCGGCCGATAACCTGTAATAAGTAGTTTATAAGTTGGTATCGAGATGCCGAGAGGCTTACGAAAATTTGCCTCGGTATACAGAGGTACATAGCCCGAGAACCAATGGGATCCATCGAATTATATACAAGATTGTTAGCTACTTTAATAGCTTTATACGACATGTTACGATCTTGGTGAGGGGTTGCATTTCCCAGCACTGGTGATCGCGAAATCAGAGGAGAAGAACCCCGTTTTGTTTTCCTGTCGTGTCGTTTCCCAGTTCCCAGTTTTCGACCATTCCCAGTTTTTGATCTGGGGAGTTTTGGAATTCTTGGCGTTTTGGCTCCGAAACTCTACTCCTCCAAAATTATCTATTTTATCACACAATTTGCAATGATCCCTAAAGAACGAAAACATTGGTCTGCGCACGGTTCAACATCTTTAAAGATCATAGAATGAGTGATAAAGGGTGAATTTTATTCCCTTTGCACTATATATACCGCGAAAACAGAATTGTAGAATGGAAAAGAATTTGATGATATAGAACAGACGGAATGATAAATGAATAAGAACATTAAGAATGAAATGATTAAGATAATCTGATCTTTTTTTTAATTTTGATATCAAAGTGACCCCCAAAAGGAGAGGTTGAAAGTTTATCACATGCGTGTAGAAATGCATATTGTACAATTATAAGTTTAACTTATAATGTATTTACTTTAAAGGGGAAGGTTATCATCGTATTAGAGAATACGTCTTGAGCACTCTTTTAACTGAGAGAAACAAATATAAACAGGTTGATAAAAAAACCTTTCTCCTTTGAGGTCGTATTCATCATCGGTTACCAGAACGAAAGCATAATCCACAGGTTTCTATTTCAAGTTAATGCCAACCAAATGTAGAAGTTGCCGTGGGCATCACAACCGCCCAATCTTTTCATAGACTCGGAGGTCTATGATCTTTTCAGGTCTTTCTGATTACTCCTGGGGCCAAGTTGGGTTAAAAATCAAACAAACACAACAGACAAATGCAGCGCCAATTTTATTGTTTATTTTACGTTTCCACCTAAATTTTAAAGGATAATTTGTACTGAATAATTTTTTAATTGCGTAAAATGTGCATATTCTCGTATTTTTCTGTGCTGTGCTTTAGGCCTATACATACCCAACAGTTCGAGAATTCGTTAAGATTTCATTGTCATCCCTCTAACTGTTTATTAGTATAGTTGTTATATGGGTGCTATCATGTAGAGTTTACTAAATAAAAGATCTTGCCGACTAAATCGTCAGACATGATCTTAACCTCGCCCATCATCATCATAATCACATAATGTCCCCGACACCCATCCAAAAACTTTCACAATTTC
The DNA here is from genome assembly GCA_023653785.1 of Ophioderma brevispina. NCBI lineage: Eukaryota > Metazoa > Echinodermata > Ophiuroidea > Amphilepidida > Ophiodermatidae > Ophioderma > Ophioderma brevispina. Next base: position 36,413 of record JAMKCH010046453.1, read on the forward strand.
ACATGCGGACAAAGTGCATGATATATTGTTATATTCATCAAACCAAACGTTTTGTTAATTTGGCTATTTGTTTTATCCATGTTTATAAGGAAGCACGGGTGACTGTCAGAAGCTAATATACATGTAGTCATTTAGTAGCCCTATGCTTTTATATGGAAAACCCGGAATAATAGGTCCCGGCCCGGATAACAAATACAAATGCTGACTGAGAATTCTTAGAAAAATACGTCCGTATGTATCTATGTACGTCACTTGAAATACAGCCAGGGTAGTGTTATGAACTTACCTTAACCCTTAATTAAGTATCCCTGAGCGACCAGTTCCTAAATCTTAACCAAACTGTGACAACTTGACATGTTTGTTCCTTGTTCATATCTTGTTTGGTTTTCACCCAATTCTCAACTAAAACAAAACTTTTCTCGTTCAAAAAGAATTAAGTATACTCGGTTTTAATATATCTCTCGTCCATTTTCGTCATTTGTGATGATAAAATCAAGGGAGTGCACTATTATAGTGACTCGCTATTATGAAAACAAAATCTTTGAAACAAATCAAAACCAGATCTATATAACAATTAGGTATCCTTGAAATTAAGGGTAGAACATATAGGCCTAAAACATAATGCACTAAATAAAATAACTTAAAATTAAACTTGGTTGTTCAAGACCAAGTTAGTTATGTTTAACCAAAAATGCTGTTTGATCAATATTGGCCATCACAACTTTGCTTCGCAAAGTATAAAATTTCTGAAAGCCTTAAACACGAAATCCATACTTGAAAACAGTGTCAGGTTTAGGGTTCTATAATGTTGCATTTATTTTAATGATAAAGAAATTAACTTATATTTTCGCATAGAAATCGTGTTGACTTTTTCTGTGATACCCCAACCTCAACATTTGTGCCGTTTTCTTATCAGGGTATATACAAGTTCTCCAAAAATAGATAATTGTATGGGCTTACTTCTACATCAAAATAAAATTCTCAACTGAATATTTGCAAAAAAATATTATGTTATGTTCACAATTCTTGTACAAGGACATTTACTTAATAGTTCTACATGGTGTATGTAGTAATTTAATGCAACATCAAAAAAGAAAGTAGGTTCCATATTTTGAATTGAATACTGATGCAATCTTTACCATCAGTGTTAATGATCATAATGTACATGGGATATCAACAGAAACACAGCATGAAAAGTTAGTCCATCCAACGTAAACTTCGTGGCAATTCTTCATACAATACAATAGGAGCAATACAATGGGTGTATAATATAAATGTAAAATCATTTCAAAATTGAGTTAAAGATTTAGTATACGAGTAAAATGAATTAGGCACTGTTGATCAGATTTAGTATACGAGTAAAATGAATTAGGCCTATCTGAATCAAGAAGAGTAGTAACCTATAGTCTAACAGTTTATGACAGTTACTCTGCAGCAAAACAATGTCATACTTTGCAACTTTCTCTCACGCTGTTTGGCTCAGCTCCGTTACTTCTCCGCATTCCCCTATTTGCAATTAATTGTTGTATAGACCCATAAATATGGTAAATTGTCTGGCTAACCCATGGGTAATTAAGAAGGGGAATTCCCGCAGCGAACAACATCTTGGTAATGGGCAAAATGAATAGGACTTCTGTGTTACTTCACGGCCGTAGGCACACATTAAACAAGGAATTGAATATTCATCTCAGAATTCATAATAACATCTTGACGAAAACAGGTTTGTATGTATAATGTCACTGTGAGAAGGAAGGGGACGACAATGAAAAGTTCAACGTTGGAGGATTCAGTAGTTCGAAGCAAATAGGTTATCTCTTTGAAACACGAAGTTCAATGACCCAACTCTTCTTGAACAGTACAGAGTAAAAATCTGACCTCCAGTGGCACTCAGTTGCACCTATCCAGGTAACATTTTTGCTACCAACAATTTACAAACCACAAGTGCCAAGTTCTGGTTCGTTCGCAATACTGGCCTTCTACGAGTATGGCAAGCCATAAAGGCCATAACGTATTGCTGCAACGCGTTGCGAGAAAGTAGCAACGCGTTGCGACATTTCGGCAACGCGTTGCGACATTTCAGCAACGCGTTGCGGTGTCGGCGTTGCAAGCTTCGCAACGCGTTGCTAAGGTTAACAAGCCATAAGGGACATAACGTATTGTCGCAACGCGTTGTGAGAAAGTCACAACGCGTTGCGACATTTCGGCAACGCGTTGCGACATTTCATTTTTTTTTTTTTTTTTTTTGAGAAGGAAGGGGACGACAATGAAAAGTTCAACGTTGGAGGATTCAGTAGTTCGAAGCAAATAGGTTATCTCTTTGAAACACGAAGTTCAATGACCCAACTCTTCTTGAACAGTACAGAGTAAAAATCTGACCTCCAGTGGCACTCAGTTGCACCTATCCAGGTAACATTTTTGCTACCAACAATTTACAAACCACAAGTGCCAAGTTCTGGTTCGTTCGCAATACTGGCCTTCTACGAGTCCTCGTGGACGGATGGAGGTCAGCACTTGCACTTCTTGCCATCGGATTTGCCAGTAACAAACCAGAGTCCCGAAAGCTCAGAAAATAAAGATTTATGGAATGATATTTAGAAAACCGGTGTGCGGCAACGGTCCGTGTACTTGTCCAAGCTAAGGTAATAAAGTTATATCCGATAATCCTGTTGTAGCCTCCGCTGAGCTTGACCTGGACAGTCAGCTTACTTTCATGCAATTTGCGTGAGAATTATACGGTTGCATAATACTGAAATCTCAAAAGTAATGAAGATTCTTAATTGCCTTTGGTACGAAAGCCTCACAAATTGACCCACATGACGCTAAGAAATCAGGTTTGGTTACGTTTTGGTTATGATTGATAAGAAATAAACAAATTTCTTCTAAACGATGCATGCTAGCAGTGTATACTGCAAAAGCTCATGTCTTCAACAATAACATTCTTAGAAAATAAAACAATCAAAATACATTCTAGGACACAAAGACATATCTTCTAAGTGTTTTGCATCTAGGAAAGACACATGACTTTTTTCTGATCGTTCCTAACTTTCTTCTAAACGATGCTAGCAGTGTATACTACAAAAGCTCATGTCATGACAATAGACCCGTCTTCAACAATAAAATTCTAGGGAAATAGAACAATCAAAACACAATCTAAGACACAAAGCCATATCTTCCAGTCAAGTCATAGTCATATCTCAAAAACTGGCTTCCATTTTAAAGATACCTCTGAAACTTAAGTGTTTTGCATAAGGAAAACACATGACTTTTTGAAGATATCTTGAATACAGGGTGTCCACAAAAAAAGGTGCAAGGCAAAAGCACCCTCGTTGGAGGTGAAAAAATAAAAGTGACGTGATATTTACATCATTTCATAAATTAAGCCTTGGCTTTTGAATACCGTTTACAACATCCGATTTGGTTGTTGCAATGCAGAGATATGCTAATATTCTAAGAAAGGGTGAAGTACCAATTGTGCCAATTTTCACAGAATGAAATAACTTAACACAATCGAATCATGCATCTTGATAGAACACGTTAATTGATTTGAAAGAGTTCATCCATTACACGTACACAATTATAATGCTTGATCTTTTTTCTTGTTACTTCATATCAATGTTTCTTTTTCTCAGTAAACATTCTAAAATCACTTCATAAATAATTAAAGGACATACAAATACAGCACACTCTGCTGGAAACATATAGGCCTAGACATCAAATAATGATTATTGCACATCTTGCATAAATAATACACATTTTGTTCTCGTCTAAAAATCAATCATCCTGAAGAGGACATCTCATTAATTATTCTCATACATTTTATCATCACCAATTTAATTATCATTATCGTAATGATTTTCAATTACTTAACAGGTTTCTTTGCATTATTGTGTGATGATCGAGTGCTTTTAAATCAATCAACCTACCAACATGATACTCTTACTTTGTATGCATATTCCCATTCTGTAAAAAGTGGCACAATTAGTAGTATCGCAACCTCTCTTAGAATAGCAGCCATATCTCTGGATTGCAACAACCAAATCGGATGCTGTAAACGGTATTCGAAATCCAAGACTTCATTTGTAATGTTACGTCACTATTTTATTTTTCCCTCCATTTTTGTGGACACGCTGTAAAGACGTGACTTTGTGTCTAAACAAGACACATGTCTCAAAACTGATTTCCTGCCAAGACACCGATTTTACAGAAAATAGCCTATCATTTGTAGACGAATAATGAAACGTATAAGTGATACAACTGTTATGATCCCCCGACATAGGCCCATCAGCGCATTAACTTTTTCAAATAAGTTGGTTGTTTGAAAATAAATAGCTTGAAACAACAAGAATAAACACCTGAATGACCAAAAATTACTTTCCCAAGGGACCAAAAGCTTACATCACGAGGGACCAATAAAATAACAAGCCCTGAGGAACCAGAAAAAACTAGCCTGAGGGTCCAAAAAATAACTAGCCTTGGCGACCAGAAAATAACTAGCCTAAATGGGACGCCCTCTGGAGTTTCTGAATTTTAACTAGCCTAGAGCTAACTAGCCTAATATCCTATCCCCTCGTGGACGGATGGAGGTCAGCACTTGCACTTCTTGCCATCGGATTTGCCATTAACAAAACAGAGTCCGAAGCCTAAGAAAAATAAAGATTTATGGAATGTGTGCGGCAACGGTCCGTGTACTTGTCCAAGCTAAGGTTAATAAGTTATATCAGATAAATCCTTTTGTATGCATCCTTTTTTTTTTGCTGAGCTGACTGCGACAGTAGCTTACTTTCATGCCAATTTGCGTGCGAATTAGAAGGGTTGCAAATACTGAAATCTCAAAAGTAATGAAGATTCTTAATTGCCTTTGGTACGAAAGCCTCACAAAGTGACCCACATGACGCTAAGAAATCAGGTTTGGTTACGTTTTGGTTATGATTGATAAGAAATACAAATAAACTTTTCTTATAAACGAGCATTGACTAGCAGGGTATACTGCAAAGCTTCAGTCTTCAACAATAACATTCTTAGAAATAGAAAAAAAAAAAACATCCAAAAATACATTCTAGGACACAAAGGACATATCTTCTAAGTGTTTGCAATATCGAAAGAACACATGACTTTTTTCTGATCGTTCCTAACTTTCTTCTAAACGAATGCTAGAGTGTCTACTACAAAAGCCTCATGTCAGACAATTAGGCCCGTCTTCAAACAATAAAATTCTAGGGAAATTAGAACAATCAAAAACACAATCTACGACACAAACGCGCCATATCTTCCAGTCACGTCCTAGTCATATTATCTCAAAAACTGGCTTCCATTTTAGATACCTCTGAAAACTGAAGTGTTTTGCATAAGGAAAACACAGGACTTGTGAAGATATCTTGATACAGGGTGTCCACAAAAAAAGGTGAAGGCCCAAAAGCACCCTCGTTGGAGGTTGAAAAAATAAAAGTGACGTGTTTATATTTACCATCTTTCATAAATTAGCCTTAGACCTTTTGAAAACGTTTACAAACATCCGATTTGGTTGTTGCAATGGGAGATATGCTAATATTCTAAGAAAGGGTGAAGTACAATGGCCAATTTCACAGAATGAAAAATTAACACAATAGAATCATGCATCTTGATAGAACACGGTAATTGATTTGAAGAGTTCATCCAGTCACACGATTACACAATTATAATGACTTGAATCTTTTTTCTTGTTATTCCATATCATGTTTCTTTTTCCTCAGTAAACATTCTAAATCACTTCATAAATAATTAAAGGACATACAAATACAGCACACTATGCCGGAAACATATAGGCCTAGCACAAATAATGATTATTGCACATCTGGCATAAATAATACACAATTTTGTTTCCGTCTAAAAATCAATCATCCTGAAGAGGACATCTCATTAATATTCTCATACATTTTATCATCACCAATTTAATTATCATTATCGTAATGATTTTCAATTACTTAACAGGTTTCTTTGCATTATTGTGTGATGATCGAGTGCTTTTAAATCAATCAACCTACCAACATGATACTCTTACTTTGTATGCATATTCCCATTCTGTAAAAAGTGGCACAATTAGTAGTATCGCAACCTCTCTTAGAATAGCAGCCATATCTCTGGATTGCAACAACCAAATCGGATGCTGTAAACGGTATTCGAAATCCAAGACTTCATTTGTAATGTTACGTCACTATTTTATTTTTCCCTCCATTTTTGTGGACACGCTGTAAAGACGTGACTTTGTGTCTAAACAAGACACATGTCTCAAAACTGATTTCCTGCCAAGACACCGATTTTACAGAAAATAGCCTATCATTTGTAGACGAATAATGAAACGTATAAGTGATACAACTGTTATGATCCCCCGACATAGGCCCATCAGCGCATTAACTTTTTCAAATAAGTTGGTTGTTTTGGAAAAAATACATCGGTCCTCGGACCGCTTGTGTCGCCTGCCATCGCGGTTAGTGAATGATAGGCCTAACATGACCTTTGACCTTGATATGTGACCTTTGACCTCATCAACAAATGAGGGATCCCATGTTGCACCTATGATTCAAGTTTGGTTCCGATTGAACTTCAACTTTTCAAATGAGGTCAATTTTACATTTTCAGCCTATTTTACAACTTGACCTCACATGACCTTTGACCTTGGTGTGCGACCTTTTAAACATGTCGCTATTTATCCAGAATATTCTCCCTTCCGTTCTTCAGCTTAAATAAATGTACGCAATGTTAAGAGATTTCATTGGTTTTTTTTTAATTACAGAAAAGGTGCAATTTTCATAAAAGGTGTCGAGATGAGTATGAACTTGTATTGATAAAGCTTGCAAAAGTTCACAGATATAGGTTGCATTGGCCTCTATTTATAAATTGTTATGTTATTTAGGCCTATATTAATTTATATTCTGCAAAAACAAATGTGTTTGGTGAACATGATGAAAGAAATAATCAATATATGCCAGTGTGTAAAATCTGGAGTGCATGAGAAAATTGGTTTAAGTTTTCTCCAAATGCAAGCTTCAGACTATTTGCTATAAAAGGCAACATTTTACATATTGTTCCAAAACAGAGAGAGCATTTCAACAAGATTTCTAGGACGGCTTCTGACCCATGTAGTCCTGCCTCATCTGGAAGATATCGCTCCCAGCGCTTGTGTTTTCTGTTTCACCTCTATCCCCATTCTCTTTCTGCCTCATTGCTCGCAATCAAAACCCAAGTAGATAAAATTTTAATGTATAAAATGCTGACAATAATAACCCTTTTAATTAATGCGAGTGATTTCTAGATTACTTCCGAAACAGATTTAACCTTCAAAAGTAAAGCCAATCATTAGTTTTGGAAAACTTGATGGTGCATGAATTGTGCGAAAAGGAGAGTGGTTATTCCAGAGAGATTTTCCACGGTTTAGTATTGAAGTCGCTAGTATTACGGAAATATGCGAATGGGTACCCGATGGGTTAAAGCACGGAGGAAAAAATCCCGTCACTTTTGGCTGTATTTTGACAATCACTTCGAACTGATTCGTTGTTAGTGGCCCGTAGCGGCACAAAAGATGGGGAGACAGTTCGCTTTAAAACTTGATATGGCGTGAAAATGTGCCAATGAACATCCAAGAATTGCTATGAAAACTAGGAAAGGTCGAAGACCAAGAGGGTTTAATCGCTGCCTGACATGCCCTCAAGAGTTAGCCGTAGTCTCTTGCACAGTTTGGAGTGGTGACTTTGTTTCTATCATGTCTATTAGGTTGCCAATTTACAAGCGGGTATGCGTCACAGGCGATGTTTAAGGGCACGAACTTGGTTTCTGCTCTCTTTTTTGCCATTTGATGGAAAAAAATGATGGGTTTGTAAAATTACGCCATGATTCAGGGTAACAATCATATCTTTTGAAGAAATTTATTGATTTGTGGGACTGAATTGTGTCCAAATTCCTTAGGGTATGCTATAGGATGGTTACTGAGTGCATCACGGATTGCCTACCTTAAGAAAACTAAGAGTATGGGCATCTACAAAGTATCTACAAATCACTTTTCTACATAAGGCAGGATTTCAGTGCTTCATCACAATCACATCAGCCTTTTTTTAATTCTTCCTCACATGAAGTAAGCATACAAAATGGAATGGAATTTGTCAGTGCTGGTACTGAAATTCATGACTGAATATTGCTAAATTCTGATTTGTACCTAAATTCTGATTTGTACCAAGAAAGGTACCAGTTATATACCTTTTCGTTCTCAAAATAAACCTTGCCAAAGTTCCACTGTGAGATTTCTGTACTTTTACGTAAGTCTGTTTCTTGCATCGGCGACGACTTCACATTTTCGGTCAATAATCTTCTGAACATCGTTGATCAGTATAGGGTATCAAGAAAGTGGAATATGCGATTTCAAAACCTTTTGTATATATATTTGAATTAAAAACTGTACCAGAAATGTTCAAAGTTTTCACTTGAATTGGTTTTGCAGTTTTTGTTGAGCATTTTTAAGCCCTAAACCATGTAACCAGTGCAAAGGACGATAATTATGTGCGTATTAGGTAGCTCACAGTTACTAGAATAGCAATAGTACGTGGGTAATAACCAAATTAAATAAAGGTTCGTTTAACAAAAGGAAGCAGATTTCACAAAAGAATCAGCATGGTGATATAAATTATAAGTTAAATATGTAGCATCTGTCATGAAATCTGTAAGCTCTTCCTTGTCTACTGTGTATAATAATGAATGGTATCTTCAAATCTCTACTGTTCAAACTAAACTTAGGTTAGGACTTACTGTACATTTAAAACTCAGTTCAACCAAGAAAACTAATGTTTCAGCTGTTTAAACCATATAATCGTAGATCACCGCTCTGTAAACTCCGTATTAGTGCTCATCAACTCATGATCGAGAAAGGTCGTTACATTACTCCTAGGATACCAGCTGAAAATCGCATTTTGTTGTTTTTTGTGATCTGAATGCCGTTGAAGATGAGTTCCATTTTATCACGCAATGTCCTGCCTATAATGACATTCGTTCCACTTTTTTTGCAGAAATTAATGATGCTCTTGTTACTGAAAATTTATCTGATATGGACTATTTTGTGAAAATTATGTGTGCTAGTGATTTTGATGTTATTAAGGTAGTTGCGGATTATGTTAGATCAGCTTTTAATGTTCGTGCTTCCTTGATGCATGACTTGTAATAAGTTAGATGTACTTTAAGTCATATATTTTATATATCTTTTGTGCTTGTATAATTTTATATGTGTGCTCTTGTTTGACAATAACCTGTTTGTTTGTTTTTTAAAGTCAATAAATTTGACCAATTGGTCAAGCTAATCTGTAATCTGTAGTTTTTAGTAACACCAAAATCTTCGATTCGACGGCATGGGCCGTAATGATAACCCGAATATCTCACTTATTTGTCGTCAGAAAACCTGATTACTGTTCTAGGTCCGTATGCACTGATAAAAAACAATATTTGGCCATATACCGTAATAGTAGATGTGGGTACATACATGTACACAGTATATGTCATTGACCATCTGATTAACCACAAGTATCAACACTTGACCGTGTTGACATCCTGTAAGTAAACATCCAATCATCACCGACATAGCAAATCGTAAATCACTCAATTTCTGGAAGCTATGGATCGGAAACAAAAGTTTGTAACTTACAAAATGGATAGTATTGTTCTCTTTCAAACTATGCTATTATTACTTTCGACATCACTATTATGTTTTTTGTCAGTTGTAGGCCCCCTACACATAATTTTCTAAACAATACAAAACAGTGATTATAAAATAGAACATTTATACATGGACCAAATCTTCACACATGAATGATGGGCCCATGTTGTCCGTCCGTAATACTATATAGGAGTGAATAACTTGGCCTCTTTCAAGTGTCTGTAAAGCACCAATATTTGTTGAGAATTGAAGATACTGAGATCAATATTGTGATGTCATCATTCATGTCATTTTTCCATAGATTTTTGGAATTGGTATCGAAACGGGCTAAACTTTTCTTTTTGTACTGATTTCATGGTGTCCGTCAGTAAACTATCCTTCTTTACAACCTTGAATATAAACAGAGACATAAGGTCCATGTCCTTTACTAGATGAGCACATTGTCATTGTGATGTCCTGTATGTGTCCCGTTGACACAGAAGGGAATCCCTCATCCTGGGACGATCACAAGACGTTGAGTTTTGTTGTATTCTCGCATGATTTTCCCTCTCTCACATTACTATCCTGATGACATTGCTTCGGCCCTTTGTCAATACCTTCAAGTCCATCAGCCACCCAGAGTCAAGCTGCAGCATATCCCATTATAACACCAACATTTTTTTATACAACACGGAGTAAGGCACACCGTGTACGTTGACATCGTTGATTTGTATCCTTTTAAAAATGCCATTACAACCGTATGAAATCCTGTATAACTATAAAGTGTATGCGTATAAAATTTGTGATCGTTGTCTATTTACTGGACCCAGGGCGGATTTAGAGGGGGGCGCCCCGCGCTCGCCCCCTCTATTTTTTTGCAGAGCAACAGACAGGGCGCTCTGCGCCGCATAGAGCACCGGTGTGAAGGTACATTATAGTCCGCCGGGAGCTACAGTCCGGTCTCCATAGACAACAACGGATAAAGCGTGAAACTAATGTTTCTTGAAAGAGTCCAACTGAATCGAGTGCCCATTCTTTACCATTAGAGCAGGAATGTGAGTACGGCGGACTAATTAGGCTACTTCTACAACGAGAGACACTGTAGATCTACATTATAAAATGACTTTTTCAAAAACGCACAGGGCGCCCTGTAGATCTCTGATAATGACGGTAAAGGGCGTTGGGCGCCGTATATCTCTAAGCTTGTGTTGCGTGCGCCAGCGGAACGCAAGCTCAGTATGTATGTTCTCCCAACCCCCTTCAGAATTTCGAGCTGACTGGAAAACATACTTGAGAAATCCTGGATCCGCCCCTGGTCCATGATATGAACATATGCATGCATGGTGTGACGTGGGCATTGTGTGTGTGTGTGTTTGTGTGTGTGGGTTGTGTGTGTTTTGTATGTGTTTGTATTGTGTAGGCCCCTATTACCTGTAGTTAGCAACCACAGAGTGCTACGTCTTATTTGTATGGGTACCTGTATACGTATGTGTGCTATAATTATGTAGACCTTATTTTCCTGTATACTTGTATATTGTAATTATTGATTGTCATGTCTTCTTGGGAGACCAATACTTATGTATTGAAGGCCTTTCCTGATAAATACGCTGAAATAAAATAAAAATAAATACAAATGCCCGTACCTTAAAATACTTTTAACTTTTATTAGCAAGCTGTATATACCATGACTTGGTGGATGGTTACTACTCTGCACTAGTATTTAATCATTTTTTCTTTGGCCACAGGTCTCTTTCCTGTTTCATACGTCTATCCAAGAAAGGCCTTTTTTCATATATGATCAGTAAATGTACTTTAATTACGGCTCCTTAAAATTGGGGTCTACGCGTTTGCCTCGTGTAGACATAAGAGAAGTACGCGGTAAAAGGAGAAATTCCAGAGTTCCAGAACTGCTGTGTTCATTCCATTCTGCAAACTCACTTTACTCAAATTACATACCCAATCGTTAGAATGATAACACTTTGAGGTATATCACATGTGCATTTGGTCTAACGTGCTAACAGTTTTAAGGATAAGGAAAAACACTAGGTATAGATTAAAACAAAATCTGCAGAGAAAATATGGAGAGCATTTTAAACTTTTTTGCTTTGGTGTGTTGTGCTCGCACTGCGCGTGTGTGGGTTTGGATTGTGGTGTGGATGTTTGTATGGGTTTGTACGTGTTGTTTTTGTTGTTGTTTTTATGCGTGTTTCGGAGATGAAGGCCCAGGTAATTTCAATGTGGGCCAGTTTTTGTGTGACATAGTTTTTATTTTTTCATTTGTGTAAAATACATGGATTTTGTGAAAGTTCCTACATGGTGTCTCAGAAAGAACGTTTACCCTCCAGAACAGCCATTTTTTACTTACCTAATCAATTTTTAATCCTTGTGTTATTTTATATTATGAAATATGTACTCTTTTTTAACATTTGAGTGAGAAACAAGAAAGAAAACGACGGTGAAAAAATAACCAACAATGACTATTTTCAAAAAATGATGCAAACCTACTTTGTTCCACGGCTAGCAATTAGCGAGGAAACCATGGATGCAGATATCTCCACATAAAAAGGTTAAGACCCTTCTGGCCAATAATACCTCTCAAATTTTTTCCCCCCCCCCCCCCAAGGTTCGTTGCTGGTTCTAGAGTTTTTTATTGTCATTCTCTCTACGCACTGCAGCATTATTAACGGCTCGATTGTCCTGTCTTGACGGACCATATCTCTCTCCTTTCACCTTTAGAGCTTGCCATGTTCCAGAATATTTCTCTGGTCCCCTTGATTGCCATCTTAATGGGAACCCACGTGAGGGAACTTTACCCATTCACGATGAACGATGGTCCTTTAACCCACGAGCAGTTCAGTAAATATGCCATTGGTAGGATCACGCCCAATGCCATATTTGAAAGTGCGCTTTAAAAAAACCAATTCTAATTTTGTTTATGATAGAGACTGGTGAATGGATTTCGATCACTCATTCTGAAAACAAATGAATGGCATTTTCAAGTGCTTTTAAGCATTTCATGTGAACAAATTAATTAATCTGAGTAGTACATCGCTCAAAATCCGTAAGAATTACAATGTACATGTTTTTATTTCTCTGCTATTGCAAGCCGTGGACAAAGTAGGTTTGCATCATTTGTATAGGGACATAGGTTCATGTTTGTTATTTTTTCACAAACTTTTTTTTTTTTTTTTTAAGGTTTTTAAATCCATGTGAAAGTCTTATTTAAATTCATGGAAATGTTCAAAAAAGACATTTTTCATAATATAAAGCTTAAACCAGGAAATCGAATTGATTAAGCAAAAATGGCCGTTTCTGGAAGGGGCACAACGGTTCTTTCTCTGCGACACCCCTGTAGCTTTGCTTCAGGACACCCCCACAGCCCCTACAATATACATTTATTTGAAGCTTACTAATCAAGGATTCCAGAATACAGTTGAGACCTGTATAACATTCCCTAGGGAGTTTACGCAACCAACAATGTCTCAAATATTATGAAAAAAGATGTTTATTTTAAACACACCCTGTCCAAATATGATGAAAAAGATATGATTTTTAAACACACCTGAGTTCAAAAGCTGTTGCAACTGCCTTTGTGTAACTTGAAGATTTGGTATCCTTTAAGTACAAACTTTCCATAGATATATAATTTATAGGTACATAGCAAATGATAAGTGTAGCAAAATATTTTTGGCACAAGGTTTCCAAAATGCCATTTTAACATTGAAAGTCATTGTTAATAAAGCATCAGCTATGCCATAGATGCAATTAATGAGCCTAAAATAACAGTTAAATCTTGATAATAGTTTTTCTGGTTTAGACTATAGTATGTGGTTGTAAGTGTTTTTAGAACCTCTCTAACTAGTCTCGAAAAGATTTTTGAACTTTTGTAAGCACATCCCCTGTGGGGTCAATTTTCATGAAATGCCTGCGCCTGCTCATCCTCCACTTCCGGTTTGGTTGGTCGGTTCGGTAGGGTCGGTCGGTCGGGTCGGGTCGGTTGGTTGGTTGGTCGGTCGGGTTGGTTGGTGGTTTACACAAGTGACACTCACTAAAATGACCATCAAGACATCCCTCAAAACTAACTACATGTACATTAAATATATATAGGGAAGCGGTCTTCGCGATCTTCACGGAAATGCTATGTTTAAGAAACTATTAAAAAAACGTGCTGACGACATGTGCTTCCAACAGCGATCTCCTAACATATATGAAGACTGATGATGCATGCATCGGGTGTGCGCCTGTCGGTCTCTGCGTTGGAGCCTCTGGAGCCCCCTCCCCCTCCACTAAGGCGAGTACACATGTATAAAACCAATAATTTTTCACATATAACCCTTGACCTTTGGTGACTACACATATATTGAGGGTTTACTGCAAAGAGGCCCTATCTGTAATAGCTGTCATTGTCAGTTGTGTTCTTATTAAGTGCTATTAAGTGTTATACTTGCCCAATCTATCACCTGGCAGCTATTGTAGATGGGGCTTTTTGCCCTATAAACCCTCGATATGTGGACTTATGTTACTACCATATACAATTACAAATGCTTATTAGTGTTTCTTTAGCCAATTATATGCTGACATGTAATATGATCCAGAATTCATTTCCCTGCACAAATGAATGAGAAAATCCATGGTTTGGAAAAAATACCAAGAAAAATACTAGACTGTATCAGACATCCAATTTATTACTATATTTAATTACTTTGGTCTATTCTCAACTCGCAGAAGTCATTAGTTAACACTTAAGTGACCAAAGGGTTTCGATGACCCAAGGGGGTCCATATAGACCCCTAAGGAAACCACTTTCACAAAGTGAAAGTTATATGTGAAGGTCGTCAGAAAACACCAAATCACCAGTAAAAAATGAATTTTATTAGTTGGGCTGTAAATTAGGGGCAAAATACCGTTTTAAAAACATTCAAAAATTGGGCAAAAAGACAGAAAACGCTTGCGTAATACACTTTGAAAACTAATTTTGTGCTGATGTCTACTCTAGAAGACCTATATATTTTTCTCTCTTTAAAGACATTTCTGTAACCAAATACAAGGTAAGAAATCTATTGAGTGTCTAATCTATATGAAATTACTATTATGACACAATATTTGGATGCCTCAATATCTCTCGTTGCACCTTTAATTTTTAGAATTGTTTACTTACATGGGACTATGTGTGCACATATATTAGCAAAACATTGGCTATAGTTCTTTGATTTTTGTAAATATTCCTCAACCGACTTCCCTAAGTTCCTTATTGCCCGCATTGGGGATGGTTTTCCATTCGACGCCACTACTTAATGGGAGGGACGATTTTTATTTTAAATTGTATTTTCGAAGCCGCTTTTAAAGGCAGACGATTACAAAAAACAAACGAAAAAAATCTCCATTCGTACGCGCTTCTTCTTGCCAAAGCCATATACCTACATCATACATCATACATACTACATATATTATTTTCTACCGGCGCTTATTCTAAAAAAGGTCTAAGCGCCCTTACAAAACTAACTGCCATTTGCAGAACTAACCAATTTGATACAATAGCGAAGAAACAATACCACTTCATAAGAAAACAGATGTGTTTTTTTACACAAGCTTTTTTGAAAGCATTTAGAGACCAGCCTTCCTGATGGATAAAGCTCAAAACTTGTTCGCACCACAGTTGTACCACTACATGTATACCGCAGTAGCCGTTTTTATATACTTTATTTAATGCTCAAGTAAGTAACATTTTCAAGAAATATCTGATCACTTTCGCACTTCGCAAAATGCAACTGTCTTGGGATGGTCCTGAAGAATGTTAGTTAACAAGCGGATGTTGTGATTGCTAGGAGTTCAGTGTACATTTCCAGTATATATGCAGGGGCCGTGACTAGACCTCCTGCCCAGGGTGGGCAAGGTAGACATTTTCCCTGGCGTGCAGCGTGCCCCTTTTTCTTCTCTTCTCCCTTCAAAAATTTCTCTCCCCCATTTTTTCCAAGGGTGGTGAGTCTCGCCCACTTCGGTCGCCCACTCGTAGTTTAGGCACTGGAATGTACCATACACAATTTGATTAAAATTTGCTACTATTTTCAGTGGGAATGTCCAATCATTTTTTCCACACATTTGCTGTGATAAGACTGAACAATGCAGTTGCAAAAGGGATCAACCAGTTATGCAAAGGTCGGTGTACACGTAGCTTTCAAATTCATGACTTGTTTGACTTTTTGGATCAACAGCATTTTTGTTGTAACTTTTCCATGAGTAGTCTTTTCCTCCTTTTTTTCCACACAACATTTTTTCTTGTTCCACATAGCACACCTTTTGGGCTTTTAGTACCTTCACAGTGATCTTGTCAAGCACATGAACAATTTCAGATGATTTGACAGCACAACAAGTATTGACTTGAAAAACCCTTTCCCATTTCTTAGGTCAATTTTGGTAGAATCGGGGACCTTGGATACAAGAGTTTTTCTTGCAAATGTAACACATTATTTTTCAAATGGTTTTTGGCTTTAAGCCATTTTTTTTGGATGCTTGAGGGTTAACAGGATGAATTGACTTGCGGTATAGGTCCTATACTTGCTACTCACTCAGCTCCTGTCCTTCACAGTTAGCGGAAACGTCTGTATAGTAAGCAGAAAGTCACCGTTTCGAGCTGGCCGGGACGAACACTTGTTTTGTTTTGGCGTTTGTAACTGAGACCAAATTAATTATATATAGCAATAAATTTGGTGCTTTGATACATTTTATATTTTCACGGTGCCTTTTTTCCAAGCACTGTATTTTTCTCATTCAATTTGGTACAAGAACAATATACTTCAATCAAATTGCCTTTAGCAATATGCATAAATGTGGTTCCAGAAACATTAATTAGTAGGCTGCTATTTTTAATTTAACATTAACTTAAGTCCATCGACGCACCATAAGAAAGTGTTCCAAAGTTATACAATTCAATTCCAAGAAAACAGTTTGAAAAAACTCATTAATTATTATTAAGTACAGAAAACAAGTAACATTTGCATGAGGCAAACACCATACAGTAATGAAGTACTGTTCTGAAGTTCTTATAACTACTTTGTTTATGTTTTTTTGTTGTTTTTTGCTTTTGTTTGTCTTGTATTTTATCTGTTACAACTGTATGATGGTTCTGATGTTAAAATGTGCTTAACGCCAACACACCACAAAAACCACTAAAACTCAATGAGCTTTGAGGCTAGAAAGGCACGTAAGTCAAAGAATGCGATGACGTCCTCGTAACCAACCCTCAATGGGCACGAAGTCGCTAGCCAGGCAGCGAGTTCCCTCTTACCTTGCCATCCCTGCTCAGGATAATGGTGCGGGCGACGGTACCGGGAGGGTCCCTTTCGGATCCCTCCACTGATGTCCAAAGACTGCGATTACGCTCATCGTGACCAACGACTCATAGGCCGACGAAATCGCTGGCCGGGCCAGCAACTCACTCGTTATGGTTAGACACCCTGTTAGGGTTAAACACCAAAAAGCAGGTATGTTTGTCTGTGTTTCTGTTACACTGTATGTGGTTTCTGATTGTTAAATTGTGCATTAACCCAATCCCACGACCAAACCAAAAGACTGTCCCTCGTGTCTTGCCATCCCTGCCTCATGGGATGGTGGCCTTTAGGCTAGAACCCAAAAGACTGTCCCTCTGGCTTGCCATCCCTGCTCATGGAATGGTGCGCCTTTATGCTAGAAACCAAAAGACTCCTCCGTGGCTTGCCATCCCTACCCTTCCCTGCTCATGGTATTGGTGCGCCGGAGGTCCCGGTTTCGAAACCCGCCACGGATGTCCGATATTCTTTAGCTTCTATCTCTCCACTTTTTTTACCCCTTCCCTTCCTCTTGGAGCAAGCTAAAAAAATCCAAGATATTCGATGACGTCAATCTAACCAACCTCATATGGGCGACGAAATCGCTGACCGTGACAGCCCACTCGACGTTCGGGTTAGACACCCTGTTAGGGTTAAACACCTACAGCAGGGTTGTCGTATAAATCATCCTATGACTGGCCATACAATGTGATTTCCCTGCATTTCAAATTGAATCGGCAAGGACGGTTTGCATCAACAAGATTCTTGTCCTGAATGAACCACGCCACTGTTTGATTCGTTTATTCGATCTCCTCTGTAACCAAAAATACACGCAACAAAAAACTAAAAATATATAGTACATTTTCATCGAGATGACTATATAAAAAGTGTCTCGCAGTTCTCTGACAGAAAGTTGATTTTAACACACCTTTATCAACAGATTAGATAGACCTGGCTTTTTGTTTTTGTTATTTTAGGTATTTAAAAAAAAATATACGCTATGTACAAAAAAAAAATCGTTTCACTCATCACTTGTTTTGCTTTTAAAAACAGAAAGCAGGATATTTAAAAAAAAACCGTAGCAAGGTTCGCCGGAATCACTCACGAAACATCGCTAAGCTGCTGTTTGAAAATATGTTACAAATAATCGTGTTTGGATAGCAAATAAGAAAACAATCCTTAAAAGAACGTAACACGCAGTCTCTAAGCCAATATAATACCAACAGAACCCTGTAAACAGTGTTTAGATTTAAACTTTGGTTGCCCCCTATCATATAGTAGAAACGCTGCAACATGGTGTTCAGAGAGTAAACACACTTTAATAGTAAGTCAATTTAACATCCAGTAGCAATATGTAACCATCATGCCTGAGTATTTCATGGATTTAAAACATTGTGTCAGACTTCAAATTTGTCACGGACATAACTTGTATTCCTTGACAAATATACGTACACATTCCTTAAATGATCTAATGATCTAAAACGAGACAATTTCATAAATTTTCACTATTTTTTTTTTTTTTTTTAAGATTTTTGGTTTTTTGTACTTTTTACTTTATTTTTTAGAACGTGTAACTTTTTTCAATAATTTATCTCGCACTTTGTTCCATCTCGCACGATTTCTTAGTGAAAAGATCGATTTGAGATTTTTTAAGTTAGTTTTTAGGGTTATATCAACAACGCAATGAAATTTCTGCGTGGAAAAAACAAATTAATTAATTTTGCAGTTTTATTTATCATATTCCGAAAATAGGGACGACGTCGGAAAGACATCAAACGGCATGCTTATTTAATGAAGTTTTGGGACAAATAATGTTTAATACAGTTGTATACAGCATTGGATTAATCATTAAAGTGAACAGCACTATTGTAATGTAATTAAATTGATATGCACTGTTAAAATATTCCGTAAATTAAAAAACAGAGTTTTTCGTAAATTTACGGAAAAAATCTGTTTTAGAAACACTAACAATAAAAACAAAAACCTAAAAAGACTAAAACTGTTAATTTCACGAAATATTTCAAAATTTCTGGCGCACTATTTCCTGGATTTTTTTTTTGGTTCCCGTATTTTTAAATTACGGAAAATTTGTTAAAATACATATTTGCTTTTTCCATAAGAGTGACAATTTTCTGTAAAATTACTGGCAAAGTTCCGTTAATTGACAAGAAATTTCTGGTAAATTTACCCTAAAAATGACTGGAAATACTGCGCTCAGAAATTTCCTCCCGTAAATTTAACGGACATTTTTTTTTTAACAAGGGTGGAACTAGATCAAAAACCACATTTTGATCTTGATTTGATTTGATTTGATTTTATTAGGTCTCATATCGTGGCCCAAAAGGCCCAATTACCAGAGACATTTCAATATAAAATATAATATATAAAATATGATTAACATTACCAATAAAAAATGTATATTAAATAGAACAAGAATTCGACACCATCCAAATCAAGTCAACAAATATGACAATCAAATTGCACATATACCTGAAAATATGTCAATCAAATTGATTGACACAAATTTAACAACTAGGGACCAGCCCTGAATATTAATACATTGCACATGGGTACATAGAATATTAACACACAAACCAGAAAAAATACATGGTTTTTATTATGGTGGGGGTCTTCACACAAACACTAATGAATTATTTAGAAAGATTGATAAAATAAGGAATGGGGCTGTTTTGGAAACGCAAAGTTTTGATACGTGGCATGGAAAGATTTTCTACATTCCTATGGTTCCTGCCGTGACTTTCAGCTCTAGTGGGGGGAATCAGAATGACTAGTCTTGGGGTTGTCAGCTAAACCACGAGCAAATTTGAGAGGCAGTGATCTTCACGCCTACTACTAAGTAATTTCAAGTCATCAGTCAGGCAACAGCATCAGAATATGTTCTGTAATTGCGCCCAAGAATGGTCCTGCCCATGCCCTTCTTGAATGGATTCTAAACTGTTGGTTTGCTTTGCAGTTAAACCAGAGTGCCACACAACATCAAACCATACATACTCAAGACTGGTCGGACCTAACATTGTAACTACATCCCAGCCTCATCTGGTCAAACCGAACCTTTTCAAAGATCTTAACATGAAGAGGCCGTTTGTTGGGCTTTTTTTGAGCATGCTATCAACCTGGATTTGCCACGACGTTTTGCAATCCAAATTCCCTAGTATTTGCGTCCCTCTACATAGGTGAGCTTATCGAACCAATTCTATTCTCAAGTATGAGTGATGTGAGGCTGCTTTGGCTAAACATTTACTTCGAGGGCCTGACATTTTTTTGGAGTTCGTTTCATCCCATTGGTGGATGTCCAGTTCGTGAATCATCCAAGTCCCTCTGAAGATTGCCATACTCATAACTTTTTCTTTCTGTTTTTCAGCGAAGGTCAGGTCATCAACATACTTCCAGTATTCTGATTGGGCTTCTATAGCTGCGTCAATTGATCAAAATTGAAAAACCAGGGGGCAAACTTTGGGGCCAATGGGGCCAACAATTTGCCATATCGCCCATAAATGAAACATAATGCAGGCAAAATATTTTTGCATGTGAAAGTGAAAAATGCAGGTTTTTCTAGTGTATCAAATCTCACCCTTATTGTCCCCCGCGCGGGAGCGCGGGCTATAGATGTGGAGTAACTTTGAGAGACATGGAAGTTTTTTGCTGGCATTGAGCCTGAAGAGCCTTGGTCTAACAATTTTTTAACTGACATTGGAAAATGATGATCATGCTAAAATTACGTAATGGTTTTGATGAACATGGCATAAATATTAATGCAAACCAAATAGTTTTTTTTTTTGTAATAAAATATAATGATGACATGGGAGATTGATTGTATTTTCAGTGTTTTATACAAATTTATATTGGATCTGTACAAGGTTCTATTTCGACGTGTTTAAGTGGGGTCAAATATCAGATAGGCCATTGGCGAAGTGCCCAGCAGTGCTGGTTATATCATTTGCATATTTCAGAAATTTGACATTTCCTTGACAGCTGACGTCAGTTACGATGGTCGAGTCGACTACTTAGGTACTACAGTACTTGAAGCAAGAGTAATAGTGACTTTCGTTAAGTTACGATACCACTATTATAATCCATCAGTTTTTCAATAAAAGTTCACATACCTAGCATTTTTTGTTTGGAAAATGTTATTTATCTCTCAAATCTTGTCTATTTCCCCCGGAAAAAAAATGTGTTTAAATAATTCCTGCCATTGCGCGGGGCATACTTGGTGCCCCGCACACCAATGTTTCTTGTTTTGAAATGGAGTTTGTTGTGGTATTTCAGATGTGCTTGTCCGGCGGGTTTGTGCACCTCAGCATGCAACACAGGCACAACCTCGTGTTCAAGGATGCACATAGGCGTGATCTTAGCACTTCCATTTTTTGCTTATAGTTCACTAGATTTCCTCACAAGACGTTTTTTTGACCAAATTTATTGATGATGCGTTATAGGAACATTAGTTTTAACGTGTTCTATAGCCTACCACTACTCGTAATACAAAATTAGGAATTCCTTTCACAGTCTTTAATTGGTTTACATCTGCACGCAAACCTGGCACAATACTTGGCCAACGGTTCAGACCATATCTGAACATTTTTAAGGTAGGGGCGATGTTATGGATCACGAAATGTCCGTCCCTTTAACCTTACATGTCCTGTTCTTATCCTGCGTTTTTATTGTTATCCAACTGGTTGTATTGTACATTGACAGAAGTTCACTTGCATTAAAACGACAAGGATACGTGTGAATGAGCTAATGGACTTGGGTGGGCCTATATGGGGTGCTCATTTAAAATTGTTTACACAAAATAATTATCTGATTCCTTCTTCTGTAACGATGTAAATAGTGACCCTTATTTTTTATCATGTGTAGAATATTCGTAAATTTACATTCATTGTTAGTTAAAATATGGCCATTTTTTTTGTTATCTTAAAAACCTGCAAGTACACTGGACAACGTGTTACAAATCCAGCGGTCCCCGTCATTTTCAAAAATTTTAATACGATGAAAAATATTGTAAATTATAATTTTAGACTGTTTTTTAAAAATACGTAAAATTACTGTAATTTACTGACAGTTTCTAAAATGTAAAATCAGTTAATAATATTTTTTGCTGTTATTCGGCCATCGTTTTACTCCATGTGCCCTTGCTCATATGCATTTTTTTTATGCTGAAAAAATCTGTAATGTCGATTTACGTTCAAAATAAGAAAGTCTGTGAATAAAAGGCATCCTAATTTTAACAGAATAAGATTTATTACAGTATATACCCAGCATTTTTATCTACCTGTTTTCGGGTTTCCGTCGAGTTTCTCGCCATTTTAAATCTGAAAAAGACCAGTGGCAGATTTTCATAGATGTTTAGGGTACTTGTCCTGGGTTTTGGGGTAGCTTAAATTTCATGAGATATTGATTCCACTCCTACTAAAAGGTCACCCAATACTCACTGAAACCTGTCATTTTCCTAAAGTTAAAGGCGAGTATTGAAATCAAACTATCTGACTTGAGCAATTGAAGATGTGACTCGAACGTCAGTTCATACTCTGTTCCCACACAGATTGTTTCCATAGGGCAGGGCAGAGCGGCGATCTCCCCCGTCTCCGACACAGGAAGTTAGCCGTAATTCATGTAATTGGTCTGATTAATATCCAATCGTTGGGATTTTGATATGATCACATTTTAACTCTTTGAGAACAGAAAGTGCGTTGTGTGTATTTTCGTGTTCTGAATTCAGACATCGCCAGCTGTCGCGGCACCGTCTTCGGGTTTTCGGCGGTTTCTCTCTGATTGCTAGAAAAATCACCACAGGTGAGGAAAGACGAAATGAACAAATTTTGTTTTGAACCTGCAACTTAGAACTTAATTTGAAAATACACCTTTTGACTCCTATTACAGAGTTCTGTCAGTTTAGTTTACTCATTGCCTATAAACCCTTTTGTCATTGCATGACAGTGACGTCAAAAATATCTTAGGTGTGTGATCCCGGAGTGATCATGGCCGTTCACAGAGCTGGTTGGGCGCAACTTGCATTGCATGCAACCCTATATAATAGGGAACAATGACAATAATCTCAATTTCTTTTTATTTTTCAGTAACCATCCATGTCAAAGTGTGCACTATGCTTTACATCAAATTTAAATAAGAACAAAGCGCGAAGCCTGTAACGTCAACACTCCACTATTCCTAACTAAACTGCCTGGTTATTTCCAAGAATATCGCAAAGAACCTCGATGGTAAAAGGTTCCAGTTGGGCCAAATTGTATAGCGTATTGGACGACCCAGGCTGACAATATTGGAAAAGCATCTGTAAAGTGCGGGTAACTGACTATATCAAATTGCAAATCTTTCCTATTACTAGTTTCCGAAAGTCAAATATGATTTAGCCTCCTGGTAAGTAGGTCTAGTCTAGGCTTCTATTAGGCATGCCTCTAAATGATGTCAAGATGATAATGATGAAGAAGACGATGTTAACCTTGACGATGGGCATCAGTTGGAAGTACAATGGATAAGTTTGGTTGTTAACGAAAATAGTGACGAGTGGGAGTGATTGTGATGATCATAGGTGGTGAGGTGGTGGTGGTGGTGGTGGTGTGACGAAGCCGACGACGATAATGATGCTGGTGATGGTTATGATGGTGATGGTGATAGATGATATGCAAAGTATGACCTTTGACCTTTGGCCTACAGACTAAGGTCCTGTGGTACAAGTGTCATCTAGATCGGGTCAGGGATCTGTTTGTTACAAGACGGACTAACGGACAGACGACAGATTTCGCTATTACAAAATCCACATGCCCTTTTGGGACAGGGGATAAAAAAGAAAAGCCTTTGTATATTATAATAAAATAAACGCCTTCATTTGAGAAGATCAGTAAACTCCGTATACTATAAAAAATATTCATGCTTTAAAAATGCGCCTGCAGAGAAAGGAGAAATAACTATCATAATTATTGGTTAATATAAAGTGATGAAGGAAATTGAACGACATTCCCAAATTAGTTCATAATACCATGTCATCAACAAAATTGATAACACTTTCCAGAGGTGATCTTTCTGGTACATTTGTACTTGTCAAAGTGTCCCCAATACATGGCATGATTCCGTATCTTCTGTCCAATTGATAAGCCTGATCTCATCAAATCTGAGAGAAATAAGTTCCGTAAGCTCCATTCAATGGAACACAGGTTTGTAATAATAACATATTAATAATTATTGAAACTTGACGTAAATGTTAGAAGTCAAAATAGTAAAGTGGGGTGTATGACGTGAATGTTAGAAGTCAAAATAGTAAAGTGTGGTGTATTTAGACGTAGGGTGTATGGCTAAATGATGTTGTAAAATGTAGTTGTTTTTTATGTAAACTATTGAGGAAATTTTGATGTGTTTATTGCCACTAATTTCCAAATAAGTACATATTGCACGTATAGATTTAACTTGCTCCTTTATTTGAAATTAGCGCCGGATTAATGACAATTGAACTACAAGCAAGCTGAGACCGGGCTGCTTTATTTTTTTATAAAACAAGTGTTCATTCTTCCCATCAAGGTATATCAAAAAGGTGGATAGTAACAAGTAAACATTTTCCCCCAACTCCAATCGATTAATTATCAATACCTTGTACATTCATCGTCGCTAGTAGTTTTCATTACCCAAGGGAACAAAAAATAAACATAAGGCTTCAAACTGCTAACAAATTAGTTGCTTAGCAAAACCTGTCTCCTAATACAACCTGTCGAACACAAATAAAACATTTCCAGCCGAGTGCTCCCAGATTGGTTTTATTAAAACAAATGCCTAATAACGACGCCGAAACCCTGCAGTATCAAATTGCCTCTTTTTTCATGAGAAAAGGCATCTATCTTCACTTCGAATTTTTATCTGCTTCATGACGACGGCTCATGATTGCTAAATTCAAAATTCTGTTTCTTCAATCAAGGTATTCGTCAGCGACTGGTAGATAGATTATCAGGGCCGTGTAAGTAATGGCTGGTCCCTGTTTACTCATTATGTGCCGGTGCAACCATGAACCTGAACTCATGCGAAACGGACACTTAATAATTCGCCCCTCATGAGCTGCCAGAAGTGTTATTTCTTCTCCTTGGAGACGGCTACTTCAAATCGCAGCAAGTGTAAAAAAATATAATCATTATAATAATGGAAGGATTGGTATCGAGTTATGTAATTTCGAAATATATGACCAAGGGATAGGCATATGATCACGGATTCGTTTAATTATAATGAGAGCTTCGCTCGATGCCATATACGATATTTCGTTGTCATTCATTCGACATTCATTTCGCAGTGATGTGAAGGTATCGTCATCAGCTAAAACAGAGATCCTAGAATCTATTATTAATGATACTGTTTCTTATGCACTGAAAGCTGGAGAGATGTCCTTTGGGCTTTCGGTATAAGAATCAGGTATAATGACAATCCTCAGAGATCTTTACCTGATTAAGGATTTGCGGTGACGTCGGGTGACGTTCTCTCACTGAATTTTCTTAAATTACACAGCGTATTTACAGATAATGGTATAGGTCCCCTATATGTGAACTTAAAGGAATCTCACCGAGAATTCTCAAATTACACTATAATATAGTAGTAGGCCTATAGACAGGCAGGGGATGCGCGATATTATTATTATTATTATTATTGAGGCAGTATTTTGTTTGTTTGTTGCTTTTATTTCAATGACTGGTAGAAGAATATTCTAAGAAATACACCCTTCTTTTAATTTGTTTTTCATGATGACATTCATCTTTAACAAGTGAAATGTGAGAAGGGACAGACGACTACTAGTACATGTAACATTAGTATGGGTTAGCCGGGCAGCTCGTACAGTAGTAATGTAATGTACACTCATCTAGTGTGTTGAAAATAAATTGATCAGTATTTTAACTATACTAGATTCCAGTTGATAGTGGAATAGCCTCTACTTTTTTGTAGGTGGAGGTATTTATTGAGGGGATTAGTATATAAAAACTTTAGTCCGTGTATTTGTGGTATGATGTGCGCTATAGCCATGATAGCCACCCCTGAGCGGTTGGGCTATTCACAGTCCCAATCAATAGTCAAGCATAAACCCTAGAATGTTCAAAGAAAGCGCAAACAAATTCCCGGAATAGTTTCAGTGAAAGCAGGTGAAAGCTGATTTTAGGAATAGTGAAGGTGAAAGTTCTGCATTGTAACACACAGGTGACTGAAGCCTTCTAAAATTTATGATATGTTGTTGGTAGGCAATGTTTAAAACCAATTCTGGGGTATAGACACACTATGCATCACATAGTAGCTATGTTGCGGCTCCCGTCGTACGGTACTCATACAATAGGCTTCTTTTGAGGCGCAGCAGCTAACTTGAATGAGTACCGTACGACGGGACCCGCAACATCGCTACTATGTGATGCATAGTGTGTCTATACCCCAGAATTTGTATTTTATAGTATAAAATACAAAGTATTGACTGGACGAACAACGTAACTTTTATTTGTAGTTGGCCAGTTTTGGGTATTTCTGTCCCCTATTTTGAGTAATGGACGAAGTCCAAACTCCGCCCATAACTCTACCATCAATTGGAATCTACTATAATTACAGGCCTGTTTTGCACATTTTGATTAAAAATAATCTATATGCAAATTAATCCATGTCGTCATTGTCATTAACAGTGCATTGATGAGGGATTGATCAAAGATTTGCCATGCCAAAATGCTGAGGGATTTGACTAAAGGTGTTTACATCACGGTATTTATTTTGATAGAGAGTCAAGCACATTCTGCAATTCCAAAGTTTTAAGGGCACTATCCTATCAGTGATTAATCAGAAAAATCTAAAAAATCATCGGGTTTATGTATGTCTCTAACAATGATAGACCTGTATATCCTAACATACCCTACAAGTGATAACACCAAAAGTAACTAAAGCCAAAATCAGATGTCCGTACTGACACTTGACGAATTAAATAGAAATTCATATCTTTGAATACTGCTTTTTCTTTCTTTTTTTGTCAATTTTTAGTTTTAAAAAAATGAGAATTCTACAGACTCATCCTCACTTTTAAGCTATTCCTGCGAATTTCTAATATTTTGATTCTTTCGAGTGGATCACTGATAGTGTCTTTAAGGTGAATCTAATCCACCAACAAAGCACCGATTTTATGTATATTAATATTGACCTGTATTATAGGCCTAATAGATATTTAGTCTGTAATACCAAAACTAAGCTTGGTTTTCTCACTTAAATTGTGTAAAGTCATCTAAAATAAATTATTTTGCAGATGGTGTTAAACAAAATATGTCTTGTAGGCCTAATTGTAGTGATATATAAAAATTCCAAATTTTGTGTTTGATGAGGACGGGGTCAAACTTACATCTATTGTACAGCACATTTCATTAATCGTTTTTTAATTGCTCCAACGGCCTTTGACGCCTTTCCAGCCGTCCCTGTAACCCCTATAGCCCGGGGCACTGACATAGGGAAGTGGTATACGGGTTTGTGCGGCCCTTTAGACCCCCATTTCGCGCCCTCCAGCAATAAGACCCCCAGTTGGAGCATAATTCAGTCCTCTTTTTGGGAAAATGTCCCGAAAATTGCCTCGGAAGCAAGGTTTAGCCGAATTTTAGTTCCAAATCCTGCAAATCTAAGACCCTATCAAGAATCAGTTCTCAAGCCCCATGTTCAGAAATCGGGGTCGCACATCCCTAATCTTGCAAGTATAGACAAAATACACTGTGCGCATACTCTATACATGTACAAGTATACACACTGGTGAGGTCACTAATTAAAGGGGGCATTACCGGATGTTAGTCCTCATCGCCACCATTCATCTCATCAAACGTGAGAATTTTCGTACCAGTAGAAACCTTGTATTTTTCAACTCACAACTGCAGAATACTTTGGCCAAATTCAGTGTCATTATGATGTGAGCAAATACGACGTGTGCTTTGTTTATGGTTACCCGGCGGAAATCACTCGTATACAGCACTAGCAGCCTGTGGCCCATAGAAATGTTACATCAGATTCAAATGATGTTTTAGAATGAAACCACGGGATGACAGTCAAATTTGAACGAAATAACAAAATACGTTGTAATCGGACAGGGCACCATTAACCCTCGTCTTACCAAGCCTTTTTTTGAAACACGGTTTACCAAGGGGGGGGGGTGGTACCTCGAGAATTTGTTATAAAGCACCCGATGCTTATGATTTTGATACCAGTGGATAGATATGGTCCTCCTCTTTCCATTGATACCAAAAAGAGTACCAACATGCCTAGTATGGCGTCACAATGACGTCATCAAGTCCGTGAGTCGGCAAAATTGGCATTTTCCACAGAAAATAGGCGAAAATCCAATTTAGTGCTAAAAATCGTAGGAATATCGGATTTTCATGCGGTTTTCAGCTCTAAATGATGTCAATTGGCTAGTTTTACATAAACATGGAGTTTTAGAGCCATACTGTGCATAATATTTTCAAAAATGCACCATAAAATATCCTTGGGTGGCAACCACCCCCCTACCCTTCGACTTTGACGGCATACCCTAACCCCGGTGAAGGTGCTACCATCACATTTGTTTTCGCTAAAATGACCGGAAAGGATGAGAGAACGATTACCTAGAAGCTTTTTTCGAACGTTTTTGGCATTTTAGCGCACCGGAGCGAAGTTCACTAGGGGTGGTAACCACCCCCACCCCGGTAAGACGAGGGTTAAGGGTTAAAGCTTGTTCCTTTTGTGTATGTGGATATGATGTGGTGTGTGGGTGGTATGAGTGTGTGGGGTGGGGTTTTGTGGGGTGCCAGGGTTTGTGTGGGCGTCAACATCCTGATTTTTTCCTCGTAGTCTTTGAAGCTTATGAAGGCTAATGATCGTTGGGTCGGGGACATAAGGAGGCTGAATATAGAAGGTCAAAGGTTATCTAAGGATATCATTCGAGATCATTGTTGAAAAAAAGAATTTCTCATCGACAGCAACGAATATCCACCATAGTTAGATTGATCTTGGAGAAATGGTTCTGTAAAAGTACTAAAAAATGAAGGCAAAAGATCATCTCTGGGCATAATCTGAGGTTATTGTTTTGAATCGCTTTCGCTTACAATTACAAATGTGATGCAATACTGGCACAATTAGCTACACTAATGCGCTTGGTCCTTTCTTTAGTTTTCTCACATTTTGGAGTTGGAACTTGACACATTTCCAGCCTATCAATCATATGTTGTTTTATTTTTTCGAACGAGCGCATCGTGCTCTTTTATCCTATTAGTCGGGCGTATAGGGAAACTTTGAGTAACAACTAATCTTTTAATGCCATTGCCTATCCATCACACGGCTAGGCTACTTGATCATTGATTCACTCGTTTTAAAACAGCTCCGTGAAATCGCAGGATTTTGTTCTAATCATTCGTATAAAATGATGGGGTAGCGATGCTCCCCAACAAACATCACTGTCATATTGGATCTACTTAAATCCGGGTGACCCAATAAAAACTTTACCACCAAAATGGAAAGTGGACGCTACGAGCTGCTCGATTTGTGCATTGGGGATTTCCATGTCCTAAGAAAAATGATCCCGTGGACAATCTTTTTGCTGCGCTTAATTGTTCAGTGGACCATATCTTCTGATCTTGAGACCCACTCAGACCAATACATTAACAATGTTTTTTCAGGGCAAGATGCTCAAGTACCCATTCTTTATGATAAACTAAAATCCACAGATATCAAATTAAAAAAGAGTGGAAAATACACTTTTGCCAGTTTGGGTAAAGTTTTGTATTGTGTCACCCTGTACACCACTGCTGCAAGCTCAATCTACCGTTAGACCCTTCTTTTTTACTCATCTACAACCTAACCTCACATTTCCACAAAGAGGCTCCGTGTGTGCTGTTAACCATCCGGTGACCGATGGTCGAATGGAGAGGTTTTGGCACACTTTGAAAACGGAACAAAACTACATATCAAAGAGATTTTAAAAGAAAAGGTCTGCGCGGGGTAACTCCTGTAAGATACGTCCTTTGAAAGTGCATATTGAAACATAATAATCAACATTGGGTGCAACTCTTTCCCAACAGAGTTGTGATTACGATTCATCGGCCTGCCCATATTGCATCACGTCGCCTTGGCTGGCTAACGATCCTGACCATCCAATCTGCTACACCTGACCGAAAAAAAGTTCAAAGACATCTAAAGCCATGAAAGTCTGGCGCCATTAATACAGAACGTAATTCGAATAGCGATAATGAGTTTACTTCGGTAGTTTTAAAACGCCCTTAATTAACAGAACTGTTCATCCTTTATAAAGATTTCATGCTCGCTAATATAATGTGGAAAAAACGCGTGGGTAATTAATGTATTTTAAGCACTGCCTTAGCATTATGGTACTACACTACTACCCTTATAATGGGAGTTATTGGAATGCGAGTCACGGCACATTTAGCTCCTTTTTTGTATGCCAACGATTAAAATAAGCTCTTGGGGGAAAGCTGTTTCTCCTGTTTTGCTGTAGACTATTGCAAAAAGTTTGAAACATTTTAGCTAATCGCTGAGTGAGTTGTTAAAATTCAAAAACGCTATATGAACAAGCCCCCACCTTTGAGCCCGGCCTTTGAGTAACATTTGCTATTCATAATTGTAATTTTTCAACGCAGAAGAGAATTGTGTGTTCATAGTTCACATCAAACACCGTCATAAACGGATACTTATTTTTGCTAGTCGTTTCATAAGAGAATGTATATACAGATGTTTACGATATCATAATTATGCACATTACATGCACACAGGACAGGAAGGTATACCAGAGGTACTACTGCTCATCAGTGAAAACGCTTTTCCATATTAGCAAGTCGTGAAATGGCCGGCCGTTACTAAAAATCACTTCAGTTATGTGTGAACACGTCATAAGCATGATAAGCAGGTCCATATAATATTCTTAGAAATAAGGTGCAACTTGCAACCTTTTTATCCCGTATCTAACACACATTAGGTTTTACATGGAACCTTCAAAATTTAAATAGGAAGCTTCTTCTTAGGTGTGCTCGCGTATTTTGAAAACAAAAACGGTTTTAACCCTTTTGGGTTCTAAAATAATGTTCATCCCTAAAAGCTGTCTTTCTGTTCGGCAAAGAACTTTTGAAGAGATTTGAAGGGTTCTTGATTTAGTTTAAGCTTCTAGAAAGACAACTTTCCTTGGTTACAAAATGTTTTTGGTTCTACAAAGAACGCCACTAAGATTCGTTAGGAGTCACTTCAAAACTAAACCACCGATTGTCTGTCGGTTCCACCAGGCTGGAACCGATTTCTATTGTGTTAAACAACGAAACGCAAACGAACCGCGCTGGGCAACCGGCGATTGAGTTAAGTCGTCCCCTAGGATTCGTTTTAGAACGGAAAATGGGGTTCTTTAGTCAAGAAAATTGTTCTCATGCGTAAGTAGCCCTAATCAATGTTAATAATGCACCCTTTGGGGTTCTTTGTAGAACATGATTTGGTTTTTCAGCCAAGACAACTTTTTTAGAAACACAAAGGGTTACTGCCTATCACTTTCTTTTATATCATATAAAAGACTATATTTTTTCTCATTGTCATCATGAAATTTCAAGTTGCAATTGCGTTTCTTTACAACACATGACCAATATATAATGAGCAAAATTGTCGTTTTAATGGTTAACAATAAATATTAGTACAGTAATCTATATGGCAATGTGGAGTACTTCATTGCATCCGTAATCAAAACCGCAAGATGTTTCCATAAAACTTTGTTGTGTATGTGTTGAGACTGAGTGCTAGGTTCGACGTTCTCGTATTATCAAGTAGGCCAAGCGCGTTTGCACACTTAAATCGCAATAGGCACATAACCTTTCAAAATATACGTCAACACAAACAACATTCCTAGGCCTATTTAAATTTTTAAGGTATTTTATAGAACCTATGGGGTTCGTAATAGAACCTATAGGGTGCTTCATCAGGACACAAAAAGTTGCAACCAACAGAGCAAAAATAAAATGTCTTTCAAACTTTCTTGAAGTTATGAACAGATCTATTAATTTTATTACAGACATTGCCATGTATATTTACATTGCAATGAAATACTCAAAATAATGCAAACATAATAGAGACCAGTGCTGAAATCACACAATGCCTTGCGTGTTTCGCCGTCATTCGTCATTAGTTCAGGCTATTTAGAAATTCCGGTACGAGACATCTCACGTGTTCATAAAAAATAATCATTTCCAATGGAAACGACAGAGACCTTACTTTGAAGGGCACGACAACCGCACACTGCCCTGTTGTACTTTTTTTTTTTTTTTTTTTTGAGCAAAACTGTCGTTTTAATGGTTAACAATAAATATTAGTACAGTAATCTATATGGCACATTATCAAGTAGGCCAAGTGCGTTTGCACACTTAAATCGCAATAGGCACATAACCTTTCAAAATATACGTCAACACAAACAACATTCCTAGGCCTATTTAAATTTTTAAGTTATTTTATAGAACCTATGGGGTTCTTAATAGAACCTATAGGGTGCTTCATCAGGACACAAAAAGTTGCAACCAACAGAGCAACCAAAAATAAAATTTTTCAAAAAATAAAACTTTCAAACTTTCTTGAAGTTATGAACAGATCTATTAATTTTATTACAGACATTGCCATGTATATTTACATTGCAATGAAATACTCAAAATAATGCAAACATAATTAATAGAGACCAGTGCTGAAATCACACAATGCCTTGCGTGTTTCGCCGTCATTCGTCATTAGTTCAGGCTATTTAGACATTCCGGTACGAGACATCTCACGTGTTCATAAAAAATAATCATTTCCAATGGAAACGACAGAGACCTTACTTTGAAGGGCACGACAACCGCACATGCCCTGTTGTACATCCGTAAATGGCATGGAAATTTTTCAGTTTTCAAGTTTGAACAATAACAGAGTGGTCGTGGGAAATTTGTGGACATATGCATTGAAGATCTAATCATGTTCTTAACACTTTGTTAAGAAGTGACAAAATGGTTCCTATGGACTCCCAAAAATTGTTTCGCACTGGCCGATATTTACGGATGATTTTTTTTCTCGTCGAATTTTTCTGTCTGTAATTACTGCCCAATAATAAAACATTTCTATGTTTAATTTAGTGTTTTCCATATTACCTTTCACATGTGGTATAAATTCCGTTAAAAAAATCCTTTGGGAAAAGTGGTTTCGGAGGTTCCAAGTACCCCTATCCCGGGCAAATAAACGGGATTGAAAAACCCCTTGTCATTTAAGTGTAAGGAAAATAGCTCATTAATATTCATAACCTGTCAAAAAGTATACAGCACATGCACCTAATTCATGTTCTACCACCGTGCACTAAAGAGTTCGTTGACGCTTCGGTTTAGTCGTGGAATAAAGATTTTGGTTTATCTTAAACAAATGCTGCAAAATACGTTATTCAAATTCATTTAAAATTCAAAAAAAAGTACAGCACTGAACCTTAATCATGTCTCTATCACCGTGATATCGTAGAAGTAGTTCGTTACTCTTTCAGTTAGGTCTCTAGAGGGGATTTAATAGTTGTTTTTTGGCCCAACTCACATCGGGAACCACACTCTGGATTTACTAATAACTTGGAAGCCAGACAATTTTGTGAGCCATATTCATACTCATAGTTCACTTGCCGTTGACACTACGCTGTAAAGTGCCTCATCAAAATACAACCGACATGAAACGTGCATTAAAACATGCAGACTCGGAAAATTCGACCAACATCAAAAGAGACATCTTACGCTCTGATTTACGATCTGGCACTTGGTTTGCCTCCAGAGGCTGAGTGTGTTTGATTCTCTTAGTTAATGAATATAATAACATCTTATCCAAGACACTTGATGAACATGTCCACTCGTAAATCGATCGTAGTTCTGGGTCCTCATGCCACCTTGAGTACACAGATGTTCTCGTGCTGAGAAGAAGGAACAGCATCGGTTGGAGGCAGAGTTTCACAGGACTGGGCTCACATATCAAAGAGGCTTACAAAGATCAGTGCTCAAATACAAACTCTCTCTTCTAAAGCCAGGACCGATGATCAATAACAACCAGATTACTACTTACATGTGATCAACGGACCTTTTCGTGTAGTCAGTAAGTTGACTTCTCCCAGAGTGGAACAAACCCGCTCACTACCGCCCATGATGTCCAAAGATCTTGGTGACAGTTTTGCAGAATTTTCTCCAAGAAGATCAGGAAGCTGCGTAACAGTATAAATGATACTACTATTGCATCTATGTCCGTTGAACTAACAGAGTCATGCCAAGCCCCTTCAGCTCCTTTTCTACAGTTTCTGAAGAAGGGTCTTGAAATCCATCAAATCAGCATTCGATCAAGTCTTGCACCTTAGACCCTTTACCAGCTAGTATCTTAAAACTATGTCTAGATGATCTGTTTACCCAGTTCATAACAAGGATTGCAAACTCTTCCTTGTCTTCGGGCCGTATTCTCCAAGCTCTCAAGCATGCATCTGTCATCCGCTGCTGAAGAAATCGGCTTGGACCACCAACATCCTCTAAAAATTATTCGCCCTATATAATTCTACATTTTCGGAAAGGTGATTGAAGAGTTAGCAGTGAATCAGTTGCAGACTTTACCTAACGATAATGATCTCCATGCTCGGATGCAGTCGGCATACCGGCAAGATCACAGTACTGAGACTGCTAGGTTACGGTTGCAGAGGACATTCTGGACTGTCTTGACAAACAAAAAAGAGGATGTACTAGTGTTACTGGACTCCAGCGCCGCTTCGACACCATAGACAACAAACAGCTCTTAAAACCCGTTAACTGAACGGTATGGATTACTGGAAAAGCACAAAGTTGGTTCTCGTCTTACCTACATGGCCGAACTCATCTATATCATCAGAGGTGCTTCGTCTGATCATGTGGCGGTAGATTGTGAGAGTCCCAAGGCTCGGTTACTGGACCCGAATTGACTTCATCATGTTAGTGCACCACTACAGGATATCTAATGCCCATGGTATTCAATTTGTTGTTTACGTGATGACACCAGCTTACCTGACTTTCCACCTCGGGATCGTGAAGCAGCCATAAAAAATTTTGAAACATGCCATTGAGCCATCAGATCCTGGTGTAAACCCAACAAGTGATATTAAATGACAAGGAAGACGGAGATGTTTGTACTTTCGCTCTTCATTTTAGTAGATCGGCTAGAATCTCAGCCCAACTTGATCATTGGCAATTTGTTATACATCCGGAAGCTGAAGCACGGAACCTTGGAGTCATCTTAGACTCATCACTAAGATGATCAATATGTTAACAAGCTTATGCAAAGCTTGCTTGGCTCTCAATAAGGAAAAATTGGGGCAGTCTTCGACAGTACCTTGATGAAAAAATCTACCCTCAGATTGGTCCACGCCTTGTTACATCTAGGCTGGACTCCTGCAATTCCTTGCTTTATGGCTTCAGAAAGAGAATGACCAAGGTTTCAGCGAGTTCGTTCAAACTGCAGCTGCCCGTCTTGATCCTAAATCAGTCGGACCGAGACAATATCAAACCCTGCTCTCTACCAACTGCATGGGCTTCCAATTAAACAGAGGGCCAGTTTTAGTTTTTTAAGATTTACTTATTATAAGGCCATCCACAGCATTTCACCTGCATATCTCTGAGCTCATCCAGCTGTATCACCACCGAGAACATTTTGGATTCATCTTCTTGCTCCCACGAGTAAATCATCCAACTCATCAACAAAGTTCTATGGTGATAGATTCTTTGCTTAACACAGCAGCACATTTGTGGCTCTTAGCACTTAGCTAAGTCAGCAAACTATTTTAAAGGCACGTCTGGAAGACATTCCTATTTCACAACATTTTGGCTCCTGATATGGATCCGTTCTGATGCAGTCCATCACCAGGCATCACTATTTAGTCGTGGATTTTTGTTTTACTCTTTTTTCTTATTCTCTACCTCAATCCAATCCGGTTGCCTAGGATTAGTTGTTTTCATCAGTAGGTAGGTTAGAGGCATATGAATACCAGGAAAGATCAAGACTAAACGAGGTCGCTGTGGGGTAATACCCACAGATCCTCACAGGTGACGATTCAGGTGGATCCCCATATGTTCTTAGTATGGGAGCAATGGGTTGTCTTCTCTTCTATCTGTTGGTCACAATATATATATGTGGAATTTCTACGTAATTTAAAGTTATTTTGATATTGTGTATAATTGATGGATATATTGTTGTTTTAAAAACCTTAGAATTTATCTATTTTTGTATTGTCGTATTAATATTTTTTTATATTGCTCATTCTTTGTAAAGCGCCTGAGGCTCTGCAATTTAGGCGACTTATATCAAGACTGGTATTATTATTATTATCATTAATTTTCTTGAAACAATGCAAATAACTCATTAACTATGAACCTGTCAAAAAAGTCCATATGCCCTTCAACATGACCCACCATATTCTATCACTCGTGCCACATTGACCAGTTGAAGTTCATTGATTATCTGGTTGTTTACTCTGAGAGTGCCTAATTTATGCAGTGACCATCCAGACAGGCATCCAGGCATCCTCATCTGCATATGATCAACATGGTTGTGGGGGTTTTACCTTTCACCAAGTCATTGCGCTTTGTTTTTATTTCCTAATCTCTGTATACGATTGTGGTGTTATAGCGCCCTCTCATTGGAGTCTCTTGCGCATCTGACTCAATTAGCCTCCCGACACCCCCCCCCCCCTTCCCCCACCGACGATCCTGGTAGTCTTTGACAAAGACTATTGTGGGGGCACCAAAAATTAATGACAAAGATCATTAATTAAACCAAATGCGCGGCAGTATAATCATTCTAAGATGCCCCTAGATGGAATATTGGTTCTGCAGTAATTACAGCCCAAAATGACCAAATTGAGTAATTCAAAAATACCAAAATAACTTCAAATTTTCATTGGATAAAGAAGCTTAAAGGGGGCATGGACCCGATTTCGCGCGATATTTAAACCCGTTTTGAAGTGAGAGCTAAACGTGATTTGTAGTCCCATAGGTATGATGTGTAAAATTCATATTGTCGACCGAAACTGGGCGGGAATATTTTCGCTTCATAGATCCAAACCTAACATCTTTCCGCCCTAATTTCACAGGTTAATAAATGAGAAAAAAGTAGCTTTCTCCAGAGCCGAAATCTTGACCACTTCCGGTTAAAAATTGGGGTCCCTGGGGACGAGGCTATTTAGCGATCGGACCATGGAACATTAATCGAAATGGACCTCATGACATGAAAACATGATTCAACTTCAAGCATCGGTGTAATTGTAAATATTCAAGAAAATCTCTTGAATTGGGTCTCGTTCATTAAGAGATGAGCGCACATTAATATATAGTAACATTTCTCAACTTCAATAGACAGTCCAGAGATGTCTAAATGACATTTTTTTGAATTAATTTAAACAATAGTCAACTAGATTAAAGATAGTCAACAGACAAATTCCAAGCTTGCAATGAATCAGGAATTTATTTCAAAGTTTTGTGATTTCAATATGAAGGACATCGATTTCCGCTTAGCAATATCATACAGTGATTAGGATGTGGATGAACATTATTGTAGGCTTATATGCAAAATAAAAGGATGATTTGGTAGGAAATTCAGGTCGGCATTATCAGGAAATCTGAGTCAGTCTTTAAAAAGGGCCTAGAAATAGCATAAACATTTTTGAAGTATTAAGCGAGGAAAAGGAACCCAAAGTAAACTTCATCTATTAATTTCATTACAATCAAATCAAAAAGGGCGAAGGGTGCCATATGCATTTGTATGCCGTTAACTATAGAGCAACTTAGTAAGCATCGGACACACAAGATCGGCAGAGGAAAATTCATTTCGATTTTAATCCCTGTCTAAATCACGTACATAAACTTGGGTTAGCCAAAAATTGGAGTTTTTTGAAAGAATGGACATCGTTGTTTTATTCCGATACGACAACGATTTTGGTGTGTAGTCTTAAACATCATCTACAACTATTAAATTGCAATTTTAATACAATGGAGTGGATGAATCGGTTAATCTGATGAAGAATTTTACTATGTTTTGTTAAATGTTTTACGCCTGTTAACTTTTGCTTTCTCCAGACGAAAAGTATAGTTTCATTTGGTCGTTCATTCTGCCTTCTTTTCGCTGTTCTTTTCTCCTTCACCTTCTTGTTAAAATTGGAACAATGCTTTTTATGGATACTGTTTGCCTCCGAGTTTGCCTTCCCACAACACATATGGTTTGTTTATTGACATACACACTGAAAAATACATTACTATTGTATTAGGTAACCTAATAATCATCAATTTTCTTAAGCAAAACACCATTGGAATAGTAAGTGGATAGTGGACACTAAAACAACGCAAAATGGATAGCAATTAGAATTGCACACTTAAGTGTGAGGTTAGATATCATTATGCAGTGTGCAATGGGGGATTTTTAGAAGTAAATAGTTTCATTATCATTAATGTAGCATCTATATAAATGCAGCATAATTAATTTACTGTAATATTGTTTTATTCTGTATTTATTTATTACACTTCATCACTGGTTAAAAGGTGGAATACACCGAATACAACATGATACTTTTTATCTGTAACCTCTTTTTATATTTCATGCACAAAAAAGAATGATACCAAATACTAATTTGGTGTTCTTTGTCTTTCTTCTTTTATATTTCAGCAAATTCATGGGCAAAGACACGCAGACCTGAATGGAATGATGAACTCTCACCGCCACCACCATCTCCAACACCACGCCACAATAATGAGATGATTCCACGCGTCGTGTGCTGCATGGTTTGGTGATGACGATTGAATACATGCCAGTATAATGCACTGAAGATGAACTACTAATACGTGTACAAAAACAACATTGCTTGTACTTGCATCATGCACTCTATTTTGTAAACATGGAAGAAAAGTGGACAGCATTTATTTACCAAAGCTGCAAAGAACGCATCGTAAAAGCATTATTGTATCAAAATTAAAGTAGCCTGTTCAACATTTTTGTGTAAGATATGTGGAGAATTGAGAAATTTAAGCGTCCCTATCTATATATATCAAGTTCGTTTGCTATATGGATTTGCACATGTTTATCTATTCCAACTTTCTTAAAAGCATGAACCATACAGACTCATTCTTCAAAGATGCCAACATTTGCATCACATTGTGTCGGTTCTGTTAATATTTGAGATAGGGATGTGCAATAAGTGTCTGTTCTGGTGAGGGTGATTTTGCAGACGTCATGCCCCGAAGTACTTCCCCACTTTTCTTCCCATACCCAAAAACAGTCTCATCCCTTGGACTAATGGTATTTCTAAGGTATTTGATGGAATGAAAAGGTGGCACAAATTAAACAAACGTGCCTATCAGAATGTGAGCAATCAAATCTATATGGAACACCGTTTGTAAAAATCTTGAATGTGTTTGTTTATAAAAACAGAAAAAAAGTGACAGAGACAAAGTAATAGAAACAAAACTGAAGTTTTCAAAGAAACATAGTAACAACCTGAGACTAATAAACCTTATGGTTTATTAGTCTCAGGTAACAACTAAGCCAGATAATAGAGACGAAAGTAATAGAAACACAATAGAAACGTAGAGTACCATTGACAGAGTAAATGAGACAAAGTAATACTGACATATGGTTTAAAATAGACACAACAGAGACACAGTAATCAGACAGTATATTAGAAAAAGTATAATTCATAACAAATACGAAACAAATAGGAAAGAAAAGTAATTGCTATAAAGTAATAGAAGCACCGAAGTCGGCAAAATACAAGGTAATAGAAACACAACGTGTAGTGACGCCTCTCTTGTATAGGGTGATACGCCTATGCACACACGACTTGAACGCCTTTTATATAAAATGTTTAATCAGTCGTATATGGTACGCCTTGTACTACTGTGTTTCCTTATGTATATTACGTTTGTATCTATTAATTTGTCCCCAGTACTTCGTGTCTATTGGTATCTATTACTTGATAGTCTCCATTATTCTATGTCTTTATTACTCTCTCAGTGTCTCTAATTTATTATAGGCACAAATAACACTATTGGAAACAATATAGAAAAGCAAACAAGCCAAAAATTTTATAAAAGACATCACATACAAACCTTTGCCCGTCCCTTCTGACATCCAAAGAAATTATTAGCCCTTCATAATTATTCCCCCTCCCCGATAACTATTGCACCACCCCTTATACACAAAAAAGAGGGCAAAGATCTGATTAAGTCAAGTTTAGACGGCATCTTAAAGGTGGGTGACTCGATCATGGTCCGATTTTTCATGTGATAGTTTCTCTGTCACATGGAAGCACATTACCAAAACATCTGATTACAAATTTTGAGTTCCATTGGTAAAGCCGTTTGGCTATAGGAAAATGTGTACTAAATTGGCCCACAAGATGGTGTGTTAATTAATGTGGTCGACCACATCTGGAGACTTTTTTTCTGGGCCTTGGATTTTACTGGGGTAATGAGAAAAACTTTCTTTTGATGCCAAAATCTCAATGTTGATGAGGTAAAGTGGGGGATGAGGTTGTCGATCGGGTCATCCACCTTCTAACATCATTTTCGACAAAAGCTCAAATACAGAATTCCGTGATTTTTCCCGCAAGATTAGCCAATGCACAGCCTTTCAGAAATTGAATGCACATAGTTTCAAAATGAGAATAAAGCAAAACCCTCGCCAAAGAGGCATGGCTTAAACTTCATTATTTTTGGATCTGTCCTAGTTTAACATACGTGTTAAGAGATAGAGCAACATACACAATGGGTTTCGCATACAGTGTTCATATGATACCGGGTGTCTCAAAAAAAAGGAAATCCTTAAAGCGGCCTCTATTTCACGAAAAGAAAAGAGTAAACCATACAAATTATTACACATCTGAAAAGTGTATTTCATTAGGTTTCCGACACCGAAAAAATCTTTCCAAAAGGACACATATTGACCGAGTTACGGCCGATTGAAAATTTGTACCACTTTTCCATTTTTATCCACGGATTGTTACTGTCTGAGCTGTCTTTAGACAACACACAAAAGGTTAGTTTAAATTATTAGATATTCCAATATCTTGCCTCATTCTTTTTTTTTTTTTTTTTTTTTCCCCCCCCCCCCCCCCATTTGGCTGCCTCTAAGACCATGAAGACGGATGCAGGCTTGCACTCTCTTCCATTTCAATAATCGACTTCTAATCATTCTTGTCCGTCGCATGCTTGCAAATGCAGCGGTTATTCTATTGCGAAGTTCTGACAAGTTTGCTGGTGGTTCCTGTACATACACTCCACTCTTTAATGTTTCCCCTAGGGCGAAATCTAGCGGAGTCAAATCTGTGGATCTTCGCAACAGAATAACCACTGCCTTTGCAAGCATCCGACGGCAAGAATGATTAGAAGTGGATTATTGAAATGGAAAAGAGAACTCAAGCCTGCATCCGTCTTAGAGGCTGCCAAGTTCCCCAAGTGGATGGGTGGGGGCAGAGCCGCGCAAGTAATGAAGAATGAGGCAAGATATTGGAATTTCTAATAATTGAAACTAAACTTTTCAATATCAGAACTTACCTTTGTCGCAAAAACAAAAGAACCCATGAACAAAAGAATGAGCTTGGAGAATGTGTATTGCCTAAAGACGACTGAAACAGTAACAATCCGTGGATAAAATGAAAAAGTGGTACAAATTTTCAATCGGCCATAACTCGGTCAATATATCTCCTTTTGGAAAGATTTTTTCGGTGTCGAAAACCTAATGCAATGCACTTCTCAGATGTGTATTAATTGGTATGGTTTCCTCTTTTCTTTTCGTGAAATAGAGTGCGCTTTGAGGGTTTCCTTTTTTTGAGACACCCGGTATAATTTTAAAAGGTTATGTGGATGGGAAGGCCACAACTATTGAGAAATCTCATTGTGGGTTCAACTTAAGAACGGCCCTCTTCTATACAACAGTACATTTTGTTTGTTTAGAATTAATTC
Source organism: Ophioderma brevispina (assembly GCA_023653785.1). NCBI lineage: Eukaryota > Metazoa > Echinodermata > Ophiuroidea > Amphilepidida > Ophiodermatidae > Ophioderma > Ophioderma brevispina. Next base: position 78,343 of record JAMKCH010046453.1, read on the forward strand.
TGATTACATAGGTATATTTATATTTCAAAGTTAGTTTATAATTAATGTGTAGTTAGTTTAGTTCAGACCAATGATTAGCGAGTTCCTTGTTACCTAATTTAGGTACTGTTTTGTCACATTTTGAAACAGTCATACTTAAGGTTGACCTTTTGACCACCTTCCCGGTTCGAATCACATCTTTAGATCAACTAGTCCTGTAATTCATAAGATATGCTGAGGAATCGTATATTACTTATATTTTATTATAGCCAGGGGATGTGTAAGTTTTTCTTCTATTTGTAATCTTTTTAATACGGTAAGTATTTCCCACGGTGTAGTCTGTGTCACAGACTGCGAAAGATATGATCTAAATTGGTACTGCGCGAGAGATTAACGTTATAGCCCCGGAGCTAGCAAACATTTGTAACACATCTCAAGTACAAAAGGTTTGAGTGATTAAATATGTAGACAGACTGACAGGGACCCCTGCAAAACATAATTCTTAAGTGCCACAAATGGTGCTTAAGGAGAGGGGGTCAAGACAAAGTTTGTACAGGGGTCAAATTTTTAAAATTGATCCAATCGTGCTGAAAAGTATACCATGTTATTTGTCTAGCCACAAGGATTCAGGAAAGGTATAGTTTGTACTATCTACAACGTAAGGTTTAAGAGTTATATAGGCTAAAAACAGCAAAAATCAATAAAAAGGGTCAATTTCAGTTGTACAGGGGTCAAATTTTTAAGTTTCTCCGATTTGGATAAAAAATGGTGCAAATTATTGGTGGAGCTCATAGGATCAAAATAAGGAATGGTTTTGAGTGTCTCAAATGCTTGCTTAAGAAAGTAGGGGGGGCACAAGGTCAAGCCCCATTGAATGCAATGGACGTTGACCTTCTTTGCCCCCTACATTGGTAACTAAGTATTTTAGACAGTCAAAGCTATTCCTTATTTTAATCCTATGAACTCCGTCAATAATTTGCACCATTTTTTGTCTAAATCGGAGCAACTTTAAAATTTGACCCCTGTACAACTGAAATTGACCCTTTTTATTGATTTTTGCTGTTTTTAGCCTATAACTCTTTAACTTTACGTTGTAGATAGTACAAACTATACCTTTCCTGAATCCTTGTGGTTAGACAAATAACATGGTATACTTTTCAACATGATGGATCAATTTAAAAATTTGACCAATGTACAAACTTTGTCTTGCCCCCTCTCCTTAAGGCACCATTTGCTGCACTTAAGAATCACGTTTCCGGGGTTCCTGTCAGTCTGTCAACATATTTAATCCCTTAAACCTTTTGTACTTGAGATGTGTTACAAATGTTTGTTAGCTCCCGGGTTATTATCAGTGGCTCATAGAGAATGTGTGTATATGAAACTAAACCTCAAATATCTCCGGAAAACAAAGGGGTTCTATGACTGTTTTTGCATCAGAGGGTCCGTTACTTTATTTTGAATATGTATCGTAGTTGGATCTGAACCTATAGAACCTAGCGAGAAAATCGAACATTTTATCGGGTACTTCAGTACTCACAAACACGAAAAGTGAACACGCAATCGCTATGGGCGTTCCCACAATGCCTTTAGATATTTTCCCAGTATTGAGAATTTTCAACACTGGTTTCAATTTAACGCCAACTTTTTTTTTTCAATTTTAGAAACAGGATTACGTACTTAACCGGACCGCCGTAGAGTAAAATGACCAGACACCGAACAATTAAAAAGTACTGTAAGAAAATGCAATTAAGGCAAATCCTTAAACCCTATAATAATATGCATCAATGCTCGGTACCACGTAAACAATTCAGATCACTCATCTGCATTGGGAAAGAAAATTAATTAGATATATTTGTTTAAGTAGCCACTGCCCTAGAAGAAAATGTAAAAAAAAATAAAATGGCCTTTATTATGAGTGAAAAAAGGCTATGTCATGAAGAAGAATAATTATATGCGCGCTGACTTCTGAAACAATCAAACCCAATTTGCTTATTTTCTCCAATTACAACTACAATTTTAAAAAACGCTTGAGTAAAGCAATCTGCACAAATTCGTTACATCAACTCTCTGTTGGTAACGAGTTCATATACGACAATCTGTATGGAAAGTTTTGCCAGCATAAAGTTTGTCCCAAGGAGCTTAAAGGTGCAGCAAGAGATTTAGAGGCACCAAAATATTGTGGTCATAATAGTAATTTCAATCGATTAGACACTCAATAGATTTCTTACCTTTGATTATGCGACAGAAACATGCTTAAAGAGGAAACAAGGTGATTCGATTTGCATTTGTGAACCCGGGTCAGTGTAACTCCAATAATAACACAAACCAAACGATTATAATGAAAACAAGAGAAATCAGTTTTTTGTATAAGTATGATCTGGAATATTATTCTGTTTTATTTACTTGTCATATGACTTCTCTAAAGCACGTGTTTTGCACACCGCACATACACTCTCTCACATTCTAATGTTCAAATTTGATGTCGACAAAGATATGCGTGTCCAAGGGAAAAGTTAAAGTTCGAGTTTCACTACGTTGGAGTATGATCTCTCCGGCATGATCCAACCAAGTTCAAGTATTCAGCTACAGGAATACTAGTATGCAGTCCTAATAGTCTCGCCTAAGAGAGCCAGCTTATCTCCCAAACAAAAAATATCTTTCAGCCATATCTGCCCTGTTTGTTGAGTCCACCCATCAGATCAGTATAGGCCCATCAGAGTTTGCTTTTGTCTTTATATTCGCTTACTAATTCTTGCATCTCATGGGTAGTTTTACTTCTGATATCATTTTGGCTGTTGCCCAGCCACCGAGGTGTGCGTGTGTCTGGTGAAAGAGATTTTTGGCCCTCCCCTTGCCACGTATAAGGGTACCACCAAAGTTCACCTAAAGTGCATTCTTATAGGGGCAGTATTTAACAGGGTTACACTCTCCTTTCTAAAAGGCGAGTCCACGGTGACTAGGAACCTTAACATAATAATCGTATTACTTGAAAAAATTGGCGAATTCCAAATAGTTCACTTAAAAGATATCATCCTGATAAATTGTTGTTCTGCCTCCCCTTTCAAGATATTTGAATTATAGTTTAAGTTACATTTGTTTTCTCTCTTGCTTGTTAAGGTTTTCAGAAACATATTTCACGATTCCTAGTGCATGTAAAATAATTTTGGATAATAGTACAAGAATAAATCATCCAAAAACAAAAAACAAAAAAAAAGTTTCACTGCGTATTCACTGTGTATAAAAATTATCGTTCTTATGATAAAACTGGCTCTCATGATCCAACTTAAAATAACAAACAACTATTTTGTACTTAAAGATGTTATACTACAGCACTGTCAATCATTCTCAAAACAGGACTATGATTTTAACATGAGTTGCAAATCTAACAAACACTGCCAAATTGTTCAGAATCAAATTTAACAATATTCAAAATGTCTCAAAACGGCGTTCCCGGACGAGCCCCCAATTTGTAACCCGGGTCAGTGTAACTCCAATAATAACACAAACCAAACGATTATAATGAAAACAAGGGAAATCATTTTTTTGATATAAGCATGATCTGGAATATTATTCTGTTTTATTTACTTTGTCATATGACTTCTTGTTTTGCACACCGCACATACACTCTCTCACATTCTAATGTTCAAATTTGATGTCGACAAAGATATGCGTGTCCAAGGGAAAAGTTAAAGTTCGAGTTTCACTACGTTGGAGTACTCATGATCTCTCCGGCATGATCCAACCAAGTTCAAGTATTCAGCTACAGGAATCCTAGTATGCAGTCCTAATAGTCTCGCCTAAGAGAGCCAGCTTTATCTCCCAAACAAAAAATATCTTTCAGCCATATCTGCCCTGTTTGTTGAGTCCACCCATCAGATCAGTATAGGCCCATCAGAGTTTGCTTTTGTCTTTATATTCGCTTACTAATTCTTGCATCTCATGGGTAGTTTTACTTCTGATATCATTTTGGCTGTTGCCCAGCCACCGAGGTGCGTGTGTCTGGTGAAAGGGATTTTGGCCCTCCCCTTGCCACGTATCCGTACCACCAAAGTTCACCTAAAGTGCATTCTTATAGGGGGAAGTATTTAACAGGGTTACATTTATATTTCAATATAAAACATGTGCTGAATTTCGTATTTTCTCCTATACGAAATTAGAAATTGCAGAATTTACAAAAGAAACATTTCTCAGCTTAATTCTTTCAGTTCGGGACAGTTTTGATGGAAACCTTTACACCAGAGCAAAAATCAGAACTTTCGATTTTTAGGGACACCTGATATGTGAAATCTCTCGTTGCACCTTTAAAGGCATATTCTAAACTATTGACCTGCAAAAAAATGAGTATCTGCAAATCAGAAGCACAAACTATTGGCTTTTTTACCATGTTTACGACACATCGGCAATCGGCAAATTTACGACTCCAGAACCTATCCCTTCAGAATAGGGCGGTTTAGGAACCACACGCGATCGTGCACTTGTGTGAATTTTGGGCAAAGCCCAATTCATACTTTACCGCATCTGCATTGCGATGAGTTGTGTTGCCGATATATCTATCACTTTGATGCCGCTACTCACCTCAACACTCCTCAAATCCAGTTGAAATGAATTTAATTTCATTGCGATACCGCAATGCGGTATTCTGGGTAGATACATGTATTACAAATCTAGCACCGCAACTCACATGCTGCAAAGTATGATCGAGGGAACAAATAATTCCACATTTCATGTACAAATGCATGCATCGCGTATGGTGGGCTCATACTTCATCGGCAGTCATCGGCCGACGCTAGTCTCTCGAACATGCTGTAAGCGCCGACTGCATGAAAAAGGCGAGTACATTGCACATGTATTGTAATGTCAATCGATCGATTAAAATAATTCAACATTTCATGCACACATTTTACGACTCGTTTGCGATTTCTAAATGAATCTAATGAGAACTTGATATGCCTCAACCGACATGATATGATATGATATTCTACAATGGCTTCCCTAGTCCAGATCTCCCGGATTCTGTAATCTTTAGATAAATACTTATCGCAGGAGCGTTTTCCATTTCTTCTTAATTCATCAATGCATTGATTACATTTTTGTTATATTTTAATATGTAAAGTCATCTCTGTAAACCCCTATTTAGGCTATATTGTTTTTCCTCTAGGCGAGCATGCTAGCCGTGCATTTTCTCGGGATTTTTTTTTCTTCATCGATCGCAAGAATTTGATCCATAAAGAGTTACGGTCCGTTCATACTTCTTGATGCACCCCACTGCAATGCAAGTTAAAATGAATTTAACTTTGTTTCAGTACTGCATTGCAGTATGGGCAGAGACTGCTATCCAGGCAATGCAACACACTGCAGTACAGTGGAAATCTGAATGGACCTTTAAGGTCCGTCCATACTTCACTGCATTGCAGTACAGTACTGCAATGTAGCCTACCCAAATCGTTACTGCAATCACTTGCATTATTCTGCAATGCATGAAGATGCAGTGGGGGAGGGGGTACGCCAATTTTATTGCAATCCTTCACAAGTTCACTTCAACGTACTACAACCTGTGAGCTGGTTGACCTGCAGTAAATCGATTATAGGAGTGCAGCGGAAGTGACGGAACATTACAGTAAATTTACTGCACAACAATGCAGTGCAGTGGAAGTATGAACGGACCTTTACTCTTTGGTGGGAATAAAATTATATGAAAAGTTTTATCTAAATTACAGGTAACTACAAAAGGGTTATTTCCTGTTACAGAGAAAAAGTAATTTCTTTGGTAAACATTGAAGGATTATAAATATCATGCTCATAATAATCCTTTAAAAATGAAATGATAATGTATGTATGTCATTCGATTTCATGTATATTAAGCCATATGCAATTAAAGCCATGTTTTACTAAATTCTGAGTAATACTTTTGTTTGCAGAGTGCAATCTTTTCTTTAGATAATAGAGCGTCAACATAACCACTAAAACTGATAATCAGACGACTTTGTCCGAATCGGGACTCACGACTCCACAGTTAGACATGTCAAATCTTTGCTTTTGTCCCTAATTTACGGGTTTTCATATATTTTTCGACCAATTTTGGCTCTTTTGCCGCATTTTACGATGTTTTTTAGGATTTTTTCTTAAAGCGTGTGTATTGGAAAGTTCATTCCTGTTGGTAGTTGTTGCTGTTTTCTTCTTCTTCTTCTTCTTCTTCTTTCATGACTTGGGGTTAAAAAATTATTTGGACTTACCTTTCAAATGCACGCAAACGGCTCTTCGGTCATGTCGGTTTGACACTGGTGTGATGTGATGCAATTTACGACTCCTGGCATTTCTTCTAGGATATGTTGCACTGTCAACTTACATTACTTACCTGCGTAATATCTCCCTATACTCTTTTACCAAGTTTGTGGTAGAGCCTCAAAAAGATGGATACGCATTGTAATGGGTATAGCAAGCGTGTTGTACATGTTAATTAATCAATATTGTAAGAATCTAGATTGAAAGCCCGATTTTTCATCGAGATTCCAAGATCTTTGGGCGATATTTCAATTAAAATTTTCGAATTCTGGTCGACAATCCAAGATTTTCGATTGGTATTCCAAGAATTTCGATTGAAAAAACCTGATTAATTGCCGATATTCCAAGATTTTAGATTGACATTCCAACTTTTCGATTTTTGGTTGATAATCAAAGATTTTTCTAAGATTCTCAACCGATCAAGAAACCTGGTTTCTCTCGTCACACGTACATTCGAAAAACCCTAGTTTTGCGCTTAAAAGCTGAAATATTGAACAAGAATACTTGAGTAGCTTCGATAAACTTGGAATGTCGATAGGTTTCTCTCGCCAACGTATATACGATTTAATAAATGGGTTTTGACTGAAAAGCTTGGAATATCTAATTGTAATTATTGGATTATCGACGAAACACTTGGAATATCGGCCGAGAAACTTGATTCTCTCACCAAATGTAGAATTAATCAGGAAAATGTTTTTCATTGGTGTTTAATTATCCTGGGTCTAAAATTATTACGATAAGGCCATGCGTCTCAAGGTGGGAGTATCTGTAGGGTGGTGGCATGACATTTTTCTTTAAAAATATGAAATGATTATGGTTGTTTTGATATGCAGATGAATGCCTAGCTTTCATTTTGATATAATTTTAAAGCATAATTTGTCTTCTTTCATTTGACACCAAAGATAGCCTTCTACTCTGATTCCAATTTATTTTGATTAATTATGCTAACCATGCATGCAGGGTGGCGGATATTAGGACGCGGATTGTGGGACACAGTGCCACAGAAACCATGGAAAAACTCCAGTTTACTAAGCAAACTTATGAAAAACAATTTTAATTACTATTTTATGTAGCATGGATACCTTTTAAATGTAAATATGTAGAAAAGGATAATTTTCTGACATCTTCTTATCGTGTCCAAACACAGTGGTTCTCAAATATGATCTAGCCAGAGATGGGTACAACGTCTGGCTGCTTCACTGAATTCCGCAAGGTCCTTGCCTGAGCATTGTTGCTCCAACAGTGGGCAGACCAAGAGATGTTCCATTGTCTGTAGTGCCGTTCCACAACCACAGGTAGTATCCTGATCTGCTTCCAGGTAGCCCCACTTCTGCAAGGAAACCTTAGATCGGCCTGTTCTGGTTCTCAATCTATTAAGGCATCGCCATTCGGCCCATGAGGAGTCAGCTCCAGTTGGAAGATGCTCACCAGGTTCAATACCAATAGATGTACTTGGTTGATAGCAAGTCTTTCTTTCCACAATGCGACTCTCTTAAACTCCTTAGACACTGATTCAAGAGGTTGAACTTTGCTTAAGAAACTCTCTCTGGACTTAAGGCGGTTGGCAGCAGGTCTCTGTCCGGACATAGGGTGCTTCACATTAGATACTTGGCAGCTACGCTCTTGCATGCTCGCTACACTACGACTTATGTCTGGTGGAGCAATTCCTGCTAGGATGTGTAAGTGTTCTGTTGGTGTTGGACGAAGGCACCCTGTGATAAGCCGGCAGGGGGCATTTAATGCTGAATCAAGCTTCTTTGTATGGGTTGATCTTTCCCATACAGGGCAAGCAATCAAGCATACTCCGCACATAAGTAGCACAGGGCAAGTGCTGTCGATCTTAGGGTATGTGGGCGAGCACACCATCTTGCGCCAGTGAGTTTGTTCAAGATGTTATTGCGTGAACATACTTTACTCTTCGTCTTCTTGATGTGGGTCTTATAAGAGAGAGTGTGGTCCAAGGTAACTCCTAGGACTCAGGGTTTCCCAACCTGGGGGTCGCGAACTCTTAAGAAGGGGGTCGCGAAATTAATGAAAATGAAAGTACTTGTCTAAAAAGCAGGGATAGAATTGGCAAATAAGATAATTTAACGATGTCAAGCAAGCCACTACTTGCAGCGTTTGATTAATCAATTGAATTTGTATTTGGTTAAAATTTCATCATAAATTGTCACTTACAGGACTTTTCAAAGACTAAAATTCAATTCGATTATAATGAAATTAGTGGTATTTTTGCACGCTTCGTGCGCACTTTTTTTTAGGAATGAGGAGCACCGTGCCACATTGCCTGTGCTTGTTGCAAACATACAAATGATCTGATTTTTGAAGATGTTTGATTTTCAAATTAGCAAAGCACTGATAGTGCCTTTATTTGTGGGAGGAAGAATTCATAGATTTTCAAGAAATTCCCTATTAATGGTAATTGGCCATTTGGACCTAGTATGTGAAAACCCATATACAGCTCTTCGGGGGAATCAGAGGATCCTGGAAGCGAATCTCGTACCGTGATGACGCCTTTAATTTGCGGGAGAAAAAGGAATACATAGATTTTCGAGGAATACCCCTTTAATTTGTAATGTGGCATTTAGACCTATCTGTGAACATCCCATATACAGTCTCTACCGGGGGATCAGGGGATCCTGTAAGCGAATCTCGTGAAGACGCCTTTAATTTGCGGGAGAAAAAGGAATACATATATTTTCAAGGAATGTCCTTTAATTGCTAACTGTGACATTTGGGCCTAATCTGTGAACACCCCATATACAGCCTCTATCGGGGGATCAGAGGATCCTGGAAGCGAATCTCGTACCGTGATGACGCCTTTAATTGCCGGGAGAAAAAGGAATTCATAGATTCTCAAAGAATGCACCTTTAAATGGTAAGTGTGGCACTTGGGCCTAATCTGTGAACACCCCATATACCAGCCTCTATTGGTTGGATCTAATGAGAGTGACTCTGACATATGATAGTCTTTGACTTACGGAAGAAGAAGGAATTCATAAATTTTCAGAGAATGCCCCCTTTAATCAGCATACATGGCCATTGATCGTAAACTATGAACACCCTATATGTGGCATGGGTCAGTGGTTCTTCTGACCAAATTTGGTATAAAATTGATTCATTGAGTCCAATACTCAAATTTATTGGTCAAGCCATGAGTTGAAAAAATATTGGCGAGACGAAGTCGAGCCCAGTATTTTAAAATCATGGCGAGGGACCAATAATTGGGGCAGTGGACTGAAAAAAAAGAATCCAATTTTATCATTATTATGTTTTGAGAATCTTGTGTCCTATATTACTATACACATTTCATTTTAAAAGTAGGTACATGTAAAATGAACCATAATTATAAGCTATAGAAGATGATGCATGGAATATGCACAGCAAATAAATACCAATAGGGGAACACTATGGTCGTGTTTCCCACTATAAAGATGTGTGCTTGGACCTAGGTCCGAGTCCACATAGAAGTGGGCTCGGCCCATATTGATTACGCGTTCTCACTCTCGCGATATAGTACTCTCATCCGTGCCAAACTTGATGTAGTATCGGGCCCACTTACCCGGATGTTGTTTGTTACCAATGCCCCGCCATAAGGTTTATCGTAGATAGCGAAATATCACGAGGCGCTCTTCCGCAATGCATGATGGGATCGAAAAAAGGGGCAAACAAAAGCTGGATTCCCGGATGTAACTGTAAACAACGTGTACTTGCCTATTGGTAGTGGGAACTCAAAAAAACTTCAAAATTGGAGTCTGGTATTAAACAAAAATCAGCAAAAGAATCTAAAAGCTGTAGGATTTAATATGTATTATACCTTTATCTGTAAAAGTACCGACATAACAAATAAATGGCGACTGTTTTGGGGATATTAGAGGACATTTATTTTGAGTTGTCCCAGAGCGCGATCTGCCCAGTGCAGCTACAGCCCCTGGTCCGTCCTGTCGTTGCATTGGTAATCATGAATTTATTTTAAATATTTCAGCCAAATATGACACTTTGGTAAATTGTAAAACAGAAAGTTTATATTTTTTCCTACATAATTTTTTTTGTATTTGTAATGATCGTATGTTTGTCAACAGAAGCTACAGAATTGAGACATGATCTATCCACCGCACGCAAATAATAACGCCATGTGCACACTTCGCGGGCGGCCAACTCCGTCGGCTAACACATGTAAAATGGTAAAATGCATGCGTAATGTACACTCTTTGAAACTTGATCGACAAGAGCAAACTTTTTAAAGAATTTGTAAACTTTGATGTAGGCCCTAAACAAACAAAAAATAGCATTATCTGATTATGTTGAATTGAAATGACAGTATGAAAGCGCAGTAGTTTGATAAGTCTAACAGTTTTCCGTGTGCGATGAGCGGGGCGATGAGCGATGTGTGGGCCGTGATTCAAGCGGCACTCGCTTACCAAGTTTGCCTCTCCGTCTCCGGTGTATCTCCATCATCGTTTTTCCACGAAAAGGTCTCTCTTCTTAACTAATATTTAATAAAGGAAAAACTCAAATATCAAATTGTGAAATTGTAATAATAGTCGGCTGCTTCACTATACGGTAATGAAGAAATTTTGATGTATAAATGTAAACTGGAAATGTGGGTTTCAGGTAGTCAACTCCATTGGCGGCTGCACGCTACATCTGTCGATAGCAGCTGACGAAAATGTGAATTTTCTGGTTATTTTTGAGGGGATAATTTGTCGTACCTTTTATAAAAACAATGATTACTTGTAATACCATTCATGGACAACAACCTGGTAGTATATTTATCATCATTATTAAACATAATTGAAAACAATCCACAATAAGTTTGGTTCTACTCGTTTGCTATGATTCCCTCATTGACAGTGCAGGAAAACAAATGATGATCATCGACGTGTGTGGTGCTCTTGCCCCTTTTTCGGCCCCATGATCCTTTGCGGTTTCTATCTACGATAAACCTTAATCCACTAGTTTATTTTTCTTCAAAAATTGACTGCTTGTTCCTTCGTTGATTACTTGAAAACAAATAGGATTCTCTCAGTTCTCTGATGAAAAGGTTGATGTAAAACATGCTGACTGTCGACCAAGAACTCGTCCTACTATTCTGATCATTTTGATTATCGGCGTGACCGACTGACCGTATCATTTTTTTTAAAGATTCATCGTAAACCCGGAGGTCTCATTGACTTTACGTGTTATGAATGTCCGTCAGCTAGCTGTTTTAACTGCCCGTTTCTGCTTCTCCGCTGCTCTATCTCCTCAAGTATCGTGTTTTATATTAATTATATACGATACAAATAGAGAAAACTAATCAGGAAGATGTTTCAGGGTATATTATGTGAATTCAATGTAGACAATACCGATTTTGTTTGCGATATTTTTGTCCTTGCTCAGAGCCAAGGCAGTGCTTTCGGCGGTGAAAGTGGAGCCGGCCCCACTTCCGATGTACAAACGCGTTCCCACTGTGCATTTGGTACCACGTCCTAGTACCAAGAGACACCTACCTGATGTGTCTCGACCCGTCTCGGATTTGGTCCGAGTCCACATAAAACACGTTCCCACTACGCAAGGAAGTGGGCTCGATGCAGTATCGAGTACCACGTCCTGGTACCAAACATCATAGTGGGAACGCGCCTATGAAACACTGAGAAACAGCAAAAGCATGGAAACCACCAAAATGTGGACACCACTAAAGACATAGAATCACCTAACACCAAGAACCACCAAAGGGCATGGGACCAGCCACTGGGAACCATCCAGACATTGAATCACCTACTGTGAACAGCAAATAAGGAAACACCCAAAAAACATGGAAAGAAAGACTGAAATCACGACCACCCGCCATAAAAATGAAACATCCTTAAATTGTATCACCCAATCAGTCAGCATGTGCATAAATAATGAGTCCAAATGGTAAAAAAATTGGGCACCCAGGTTTCTGTGGGCATTGATGACTCAAACTCATTTTATGGGTCTCTACTATGTGTATAGTAATATAGGACGAGAAGATATCACAACATTAATAAGGCTGAAATCGGTCCATGCGTTTAGCACTAGAAATAGAGTACTGGTAGCATTTTAAAAGGAGTCGGCCCGGGGCACTCCTATTTTTTCACTCAAGGACCCAATTGTTTGGAAAATATAGCAAAATTTGTCACCCCATAACCCTATTTATGGTTAATTTGGCTCTCACCCAAAGACCACTATGTTTTGCATGGCCACTGTCACCGATTTCCCTTGAGTTCGAAAGCGCCAGCCTTACACCTGTGTTCCACTTCATATGTGAGTGCTCCCTAGGAAAAGGAGCATTTGCCTGAAAGAAGAAAACTGACAAACCACAATACGTTAGCTGGCTATACCAGCTACCAGCTAACATAAAGATGGTTTTCTCATAGACCTCTGTGTAAAATATAGCATGTTTTGTAAAAGGATAATCTAATGGCCAAAAATTATCAAAAACAAAGGTTCAAATTATATGGCATCAAGGTAGCATATATGAACATATATGTTCATCAGTTTAAAGCAAATCAACTAATTAACTGTACTAATTAAAAAATTTACATTAATTAGCCTGTTTCACAACGAAGATTATTTAAGCCAACCTGTACACATAATAAGATATCAATGCACCCTATACAAACTATAATTTCCGAAACCTCTATTCCTGAAGGAATTAATATTTCACATGGCATATACCCCTTTTTATTTAAAATTTACTTGTTACACCCTGTATATTTACTTGTACACTCTGAATATGAGTGTAGTTGAGTTTTCCAAAAATAGATGCTTTCGTACATTTATGATGTTGGCAAGACAAAAGTTTTGTAGAAAACTCGAAATGGATGATTTTCCACTAATAAATCTGTGTGTCACAAAAGCTGTGCCCATGCACCTTAAAACACATGGCCACTTTATCAAAGATTTTCAGTTGGAAAAAAATTGAATATTTTCAATTAAAAAAAAGTTGGAATATCCGTCGAAAATCTTGGAATCTCTGCAACAACCCGAGCTTTTCAGTCGATTTTATGGAATACCGATTAATTGTACAAGAGGCTTGCCATAACGGCGCGTGATTTTTCTCCCGTAATTAAGAAAGATAAACTTCATATACTGATGGCGCTTTTCATGTAAATTAACAGATTTTACAGCTGATTCATAACGCTGTTACTGTAAATAAACAACGACTAAATCAAATTTAGGCCCCGCAAATTCTAACCAGTAACCGTCTAATATCAGGCGCGGATCCAGGGAGGGGGCGGAGGGGGCGCGCGCCTCCCGGTTATTCTGCAAAATCTTGCAAAATCAGCCCATTTTGGAAGCTTTTGGACAAGTTTCAGCCTTTCAGCCCCCGGTAATTTTGACGTTTTTCAAATCCTGGATCCGCCTCTGAATATAGTCTCATATGCAAACCGTTGCTTGGTGATGAGTAGATTATACAATGCAAAAAAGAACCGTTATTTTACGGACCCGGACTATTGAGTAATTACACGCGTTCGAGTAATTGTGAGAAAGAAAATGACGGCAAACTGATTTACGGGGAAAGTCTCGTGAATTTTCAGATAAACGCGTAGTTTTACTGGATTTACGGAATTTCGCCGGGAAATATCCCGTGTTTTTTTTTTTCAAATTGCGGGACATTTCTTAGCAGCAAAATTTCCACTGAAATTTGCCAATGACTATGAGGTGTCTTATACGCGCTTGGTGGAGGTAAAAAAATCCTTTACCGCAGGCATTGCGTATCCTCCTTTTCTGATACGTTTTACCAAACCTGGCCCCGGGTACTATCGCAACGGTTAGGTAAACTTTTATCAAGTTGGTACGATGTGTACCCTTAAGAAATTTGTACCGAACAACGAGAGACTCATGACCCATGATTGAGGAGATTCCTCAATTGGGGTTTCATAGGCCTATATGTTAGGCCGCTTTAATACATTCGTTCTTTCTCCCTCCTTCCTCCGATTTTCTAAGATGGTTGAATTTTTTTACTTTCAATATTCAGATAATTGTCATTTTTTTTACTATGTTTAATTTTGTACTTATTTCAGTGTTCTGTAGTATTCTGGATTAACTCTTTGATTTCTTTAAAATAAAAAGTACTGCCAAATTACGCTAAAAATTTAAATCCCATCCTCAAGCCACTTTTCAAGAACTGGGAAAGTTGGAAACCAATTGATTTTTTATTACCACGGGCACATATCGGTGTATAGGCCTATCCCCTGGGCCTAGTGTTCAACTTATCAATGAATTTAAAGCTGCATTTCGTGATCCTAGCACATTGTTTTTTGTTTTGGTTCACTAGAATATCCTAAAGAATCGGTTATTCCACAAATTCAGTTGATTCTGATGTTGCGTACTGCTGTTATGAGCGAATTAGTTGTTTTTATGGCTCTGCGCCATAGGCCACTGTGTTGAACAAAATTTACGAATTTCTTCTAAGCAGACCGCAGAATTCCGCCGTAAGATTAGCACACAACTATACTTGTTCAAAGTTAAAGATGTAATAAAAAAATTCCATTTTTGAGGTAAAAATAGGTACGAGATGTGGATCATGAATGCCCCTTTAAGGTACAGTATCAACTTCCATTATGACTATAGCTCTTTCCGCATTTGACTCTTACCCTGCAGGAATCAGGAGATGGAAATTTCTTAGGGAGCGGTCATTTTTACATAGGGGATGGGGGGTGTACTCCATTTGGGAGTACCATTAAAGACCCTACCATTACCGCCGATGCGCGAAGCTACACCTTTTACAAACTCATGCAACGGCGACAGCGCGAGTGCAAATTAGTGCATGACATAGGCTGTTTGAAATAGGTGTTTTCTCGCGAGCGTGTTTCGACGGCCCGGTTCGACGGTGGTGGTAAAACTTACTGCCGCAAACTTCTACGTCTGACAGTTAGGTCTTCTCCTCGAAATTTGGCACTGAATGAATTACACTGGATATGTTTTTTATATTGCAACGTTTTAGCCATGCATTAGTTTCATTACAACTTATGAAGTATCACCTTTGGTGAGTTCCCATTGAACACATTGAAGATTTTCCACATTGTGATCGTGTTGAGTTGTTTTGTATAAAGGACTAAGGAAGGGGGTTGGACCCACACGTCTACCTGTTTAAGAATTGGGAAGCGGCGAAAGCGCGAAGTCAACCTTTATGAAACGTTGGCAGCGGCGACAGCGCGAAGGTCCAGATTTTGTAGGCAACAGCGCACAGCGCTAATGATTTGTTGTTCTCTCCCGTTGAGTCATTTTGTATCAAAGACTAAGGAGGGGATTTCGACCCCCCCCCCCACCTCCTCCTGTTTAAAAATTGGACAGCGGCGACAGCTTG